>JAOEHX010010565.1:0-10550 GCA_025448015.1 Bolborhynchus lineola | reverse complement strand
GGGCTTGGAGCAACTGCTCTATGGAAGGTGTCCCTGCCCGTGGCAGGGGTTGGAGCTGGAGGAGCTTTAAGGTCCCTCCCAGCCCAAATCAGGCTGTGACTCTATGTGATCAGGTGTAAACTAATACGATGGCTGCAGAAATCAGCTTCAGGATGAAAGGGAAGGAATTTGAGGTGTGGACATCCCTACCCAGAGCTTGAAACACATCTGTGCCATTCAACTACCCAGTTTCTATGCTCAGCATCCCCTCTTCTTCCCATATCAATGGGGATGGCTGAGGAGTTCTCATAGTAGAAATGAATTTATTTACTATAAGAAATCCGTGGTGTTTGCATGTTACAAAAATAAAAATGTACAGTCATTGTCCCAAAACCCACCTTTTTTTTAGTATAAGTTAATGCTTTTACAGACAAACAACACATACACAATTCCAGTTGGTACCTCTCCAACCACTCTGCATCTGAACAGTGCCACTGGCTTGTGCAGTATCAGGGTCACAGAGGGACACCCCCCCTTGATGGGCCTGGAGTGAACTTTGAGCTCATTGTAGTTATTTAGAGCACATAACTTGGTGTTCATGCTGCTTTTTGGCATGTGGAGGAGACCTGGCCTGGAGTAATGTATGTACCAGCTCAGAGCTTCAGTTGAATTCATTTCTCCCACTTATGTCTCACCTCAGCGACTTTGCCATGATCCTTCCCACAAAGATCCTTTCACAAGCACAAGAATAAAAGGCGCTGCCACAGTGCAAGCCCTATCTTAACCCAACCCTATCCTCTCAAACATGGGATGAATCACACCACAAATGTCCTATTTCACTTTGCTGATGCGCCCAGAGCTGAGATAATCCCCTCCTTTCTCTCCTGTGGTTGGGACATTGTTGGCTGGGACAGGAGCCCTCCATGGGACCATGACTCCAGCAAGCCGGGAACACAGGAACCTTCCCATTAACCCTCAGTGGTCCCAGTCACCCTTGTCTGAACTCTGGTCATGTCGCGGTGTCTCTTTATCTTCACCAAACCACTTCATAAGATGCCAGAGACTAAGAAGAGGTCTGAGGAATTGGTCTAAACCAAGATCAAAGGTTTGCCTGAGACTAAAATAGACCCAGAGCTGCTCTTAAAAGAAGCAGAACAAGCAATTTTCAGTCTTGGGGTGAGGAATCAGCATCCTCGTGGCAAGGCTGGGCAAGGAACCCATGGACCTGGACAAGGAACCCGTGGACCTGGGCAAGGAACCCGTGGACCTGGGCAAGGAACCCATGGACCTGGGCACAGGGGTTGGAACTTGATGATCTCAAGGTCCTTTCCAATCCAAACTATTCTATGCTCCTCACAGAGAAAAAGACCAAGTGGACCTTCTGCTGAAGTGTTTTATGGGCATTTTCTCCAGTTTACTTTGATGATGGAGGAAGCAAGGCCAAATCCAGAGGGGACTGGGCTTAAGCTTAGCACCATGTTTATTGGCATGGCTCCTAGACCCAGGGAAGGTCAACACTGTCAGTAAGGGATATGCTGACCGGCTCCAGTGGAGCACTGGGATTATGGGGAGGACAGACAGCGGCATCTGGGTGGCATTTTGGGTCCCATCAAACTGGTAAAGGTGACAGAGGGCTGTCACCTCTAGCAATAAGGATGTGGCAGCATCAGCCAAGGGGGTGACCAATGGTCTTTGTTTCTTTGTTGGAAACATGAGTCAGTAGTAAGGGGGCTAAAAACAAGGCATGAAGAGCTCATCCTACATCTTAATGAGCTGGAGATGATTATCGAAGTCAGCAGCTAAAAGGAAGCTATGGGTCCCTAACAGCTTTTCAAGGGTGAACGTTGCTGTTGCGAAGCACTAATGGGTCTTTTGGAAGATGTTGATCCCACTGGAGAAACCTACGAGGGACCTGCTTGATGAAAACTCCAGTGGGATGGAAGGTCCAGCAGCACCCTTTGCAATGGGAAGCCAGCCCTTGGACAGGAATTAGGAGTCCCCTCCCTGCTCTGCCAGCAGTTGCCAAAGCTGTAGCTGAGAAAGCATTTTTCCAGGGGCACAAAGCTGTGAGAGACCCTTTCCCATTGCATTTGCACTTGACTTTCATGGACTTGTTCATCACAACCTCAGCTGACTCCTTTCGTCAAAAGCCTTTGCTCCTTTGCCAAGGCACAGATTCCCTGCTCCCTCCGTGCCAGGGAATCTGGAGAAAGGCAGATGGATTTCTTTGGGAGGACCTTCTGCACACAACGTTTCTGCTTTAGAAAATGATCTAAGACATTCAGGAAGTGATTATCTTTGAGCAGATTTGGCCACCGTGGTAGAGGTCACCCAGCCTCACTGGTGGAGAGATGTTACTCAGTGTTGGACACAAAGGCAGGCTTGGATGAAGAGGGTGATATGGGGTTTGTGTGTGTAACCACAGCAGCATCCTCCTGAAAGAATACATTTGGAACAGCAACAAGCAGAGGAGTGTGTTTAAACACAGACCACACTGAAGTGTGTCAAAGCCAAGGCACCACAACCATCGAAAGCCTTGGGCCCTGAACTTCCCTTCACCTGGGATGAGCCCTTCTGTCATGGAGGTGGCGCTGGCTATGCTGGAGCAGAGCTAGGATTTCACATCCTTGGACAATGTGTCCGTGTCATTGCTGTTTTCCAGGTGACTGTTGGGCACGATGCCCAATGCCATCTCATTCGGAGGCTTCCCTGGAATCTTGCTGCCTGCAAACTTCATGAATCGTTGTCCTGCTAAGAAATACAATATAGGGTCCAAGCAGCTATTGGTGCTAGCGAGGGGACGAGTCAACTTATAGGCTAAATTGATGGCATTGAGGGTCTGACAGCTCAAGTCCCAACTCCGGAAGGAGTAGTACAAGGTGCGAGTGACATGGAAAGGAAGAAAACAAACGATGAAGACCATCAAGACAATAATTATCATCTTGACTGACTTCTTCTTGGATCGGGATAATCGGGACATCCCCCGTGTTGGCTGCAGCAGCCTCCTCGCCATGAGGCAGTAGCAGATGATGATGATGAGGAAAGGGATGCAGAAGAGCAGCACCAACATCACCGAACTGTAAATGACAAACTGGCCAAAGAGGTCTTTGCTGGACGTGTCATGGCACGTGATGGTGTCACGCTTCACGCTGGTGGTGACAAAGAAGAGCACTGGTGACTGGCACACGACAGTCACGACCCACACGATGACTGACACCCTCCGGGCATAGCGGACATGGCCCCATTGCAGTGACTTCAGTGGGAAGCAGATGCCCAGGAAGCGATGGATGCTGATGCAGAGGAGGAAGAGGATGCTGCAGTAGAGGTTGGTGTAAAACAAGAAGCGGACTAGCTTACACAAGCCCACGCTGAAGGGCCAGTTGTCCCCCATGGCATAATAATACACCAAAAGGGGCAAGGAGACCACGTAGAGTGTGTCAGATATGGCCAGGTTAAACATGTATGTGGTGGAGGCGTTCCAGGTCTTGATCCTGAAGATGAAGAGGTAGAGGGAGAGCAGGTTGAGAAAGAGCCCCACCACACACACGATGCCATAGGAGACGGGCAGCAGGACATACTTGAAATCCTCATCAAATATGCACTTGTAGACATTGTCGTCTACGACACTTGGGTCCAAGGAGCTGTTGATAAGACTGATCCAGGCTGAAGGAGTTGTTAGGTCCGCCATCGCCCTATGGGAAAACAAAGAGGCTGTTAGGACATCATAGAATCATAGAATCACAGAATCAAAAAGGGTGGAGAAGCCCTTTAAGCTCATCCAGTCCAACCATTGCCCAGCACTGCCAAGGCCACCACTGACCCATGGCATTGAGGGCCTCATCTCCACAGGGTGTGAACACTGCAGGGATGGTGACTCCAGCACTGCCCTGGGCAGTTCCAATGCTGAGCACCCTTTGGGGAAGGAGATGCTTCTAATATCCAGCCTAAACCTGGAGGTAGGGAGGTGAGGACATGGACGTAAGGAGTTCCTGGAAGAGGTGGGTTAGATTAGAATACCCCAGCACCACGTTCTGTAATACATTGAGTGGTCCATGCTGTCCTTATTACTATACCCTTTCCTTCTTGTCCTGTAAAGGTGGCCATCAACACTTGGCGGTGTCTACCCAAAAGCTACCTGCAAGCATGTCTGGCAGAGAGTGCCATCTCAGTGCAGGTGGCAATGACTCAAGAGGTGGCAGCGCCTCCTGCCAGCATACCACATACGCATGAATACCATGGCCTCATTGCACTGGATGTTGACACAACTGAGGTAGACCCTTGCATGGAGGACTTATGGTCAAGCAGATAAAGGCAGCTTTATTTATACTAATTTTGCATGTGGGGCACAGATGAATCATAGAATGGTTTGTGTTGGAAAAAACCTTAAGATCATCCAGTTCCAACCCCTTGTCATGGGCAGGGACGCCTCACACTAGACCATGTCACCCAAGGCTCTGACCTTGAACGCTGCCAGGCATGGATCATTTACCACTTCTCTGGGCACCCTGTGCCAGCGCCTCAGCACCCTCACAGAAAAGAACTTCTTCCTTATCTCCAACCAACCTGAACTTCCCCTGTTTGAATTTGAACCCATCACCCCATGTCCTATCCCTACAGTCCCTGATGAAGAATCCCTCTACAGCATCCTTGTAGTGTCCTTCAGACTCTGGAAGGCTGCTCTGAGTTCTCCACACAGCTTCTTTTCTCCAGGTTCAACAGCCCAAATGCTCTCAACCTGCCTTCATACCAAAGGAAGTGTGTTCTCCACCACATGGGCTCTGCCTGGGTTGGTTATCAATGATGATGGTGGGGTTTTAATAGGTTTAGTGTTGGGCTGATGGTGGCCACCTCAGCAGTTCTGCTTCCTGGCCTTGAGATGTGCTCTACAGCATCCCCAGCACCAGTAAGCCTGTCCATGCTTGTGCAAAGCTGGTTTATGCATGGAAATAACCAATTGAGAAGAGAAAAATAGACCCAAAAGAGTCTCTGCAGACACAGAGAGTCTGGCAGTGTCTGTCAGCAGGGACAAGGGCCCTTTTGTGCACTGGCAGCCCACGACTCAGCCGACACACGATCTGAGCTCAGCAAACCCATCAGCCAGGAATCAAATTAAAGGGCATTTGCCTCCCTTCCTGTCAAAGGAGTCGGTTTGATGTCACTGCTGTTCTCTGTCCCAGGGAGCCCATGGGAATGTGGTTGCCGAGAGATGAAGCCAGTGCATGAGCTTGGAGAGCGGGACCTACTGCAGGAGAAAAGGTTTCACTAAAGGAATGAGTATGTGGGATGTGCCGTGACCCAAATCCCACCGTGATTTTAGGTGGAAAAGAGCAATATCAGCCTTCTCAGCTAAACAGTGCAACTCTAACCTGGTGCCACCATGCTGTGGGATGCCATGGGCATGCCCTCTCTTGCTAACAAGCATCATTTTGACTCAGAGCACCTACCTCCAATTCAGATCCTGCAGGGAAGGAGGTAGTGAGGGTCTCTTAGAAGCTGCCAACCTGGATGATCTCTCCCCAAACCAAAGCATTATGGCATTAAAAAGCACCTTGAACAACTCACAGCTGATGGAGAAGGGGTGAAGCGATGCCTCCAGCCCATCACATTGGGATAACTCCAGCCCTTGCTCCAAGGTCTGGATCAAAAAACCTATCCAGATGTGTCATGGACACGATCCCTGACGATGCTTCCCCCATTTGGCTGCTCTTCCCCTTGGAGCAGACCACAGGCAGCGCTGGCTGAGGCTCACACTTCCCAAGGACGTGAGTAGAAACCACACGCACGCTCAGGCCCTGACTAATCTGCAACATCTGCAAAGCCCAAATACATCTTTAGGAACCTCTCTGTGATGAACATGAGGAGCCAAGAACTGATTTTGCTCTGTCCTCACCCAGGGCTTTGCTTTTCCTGCACCCAGTTCAGCTTTGGCCCCATCACCCTTCATCCTGCTTCCCCCAGATCCTCAGCAATGGGATCGTCCCTGTTGATGGAGAGGGTTGATGGTGCTGGGGCAGAAACCACTTTCCAGCTGCTTTTCTCCTCAATTTCTTCCTTCCCTCTGAGCTTTGCAGATCTGTGGCCAACGAGACAGAGGTTGCCACAGACTTGGCAGATGATGAAATGGGTCATGCAGGCCACAGTGACCAAGAGAAGCCACACAAGATGCCCTAAAGGGTGCAGGGAAGTTACAGAGCTCCAGACTTCAGCCTTGGATGTGGTTTATCCATGCCTTAACATTTGCATTCCCTCTGTCCTCTGCACACTCCCATCACCCAGCTCTGAAGCACCAATGGGGGCAGGATCACCCCATCATCCAGCCCACCAGCAACCCCAGCTAGAAAACCCAACAAGGCATTTGAAACCCATCCCTAAGCCAAGGTGGAGAACATTGTCCAGCGTTCAGGGTAGACCAGGCCATGCTGTGACCACTGGTGTGCCAGGATGCACATCTCCATCTGCAGGACAAGGAGCAAACAGGGCTAATTACAGAGCAAACAGGATAATTACAGTGACAAACCCCCCCTCACAAAGCAGCCTTGTCCCTGTTGTGCTCTCCCTCCTTTTCCTTCTGGAAATGCCAAAGCCTTTCTTTCTTTTTAGCTTTTTTTCCCTATTTTTGCCTGGAATCACTGGACAAAACCTGCTGTGTCTGCTGGGATGGCTGCAATCCATCCCCTGACCCCATCACTGCTGCATCTGCAATGAGTGAGCTGCAGAGGGCACGGCCAAGGCATGTGAAGAACAAGAGCTGGCAGCTGCCCTCACCTCTGCCTACGGGCTGGGTGGCACAAACACAGCTCTTACAGTGATGCATGAGCATCAATGAGGGGAGGGAGGAAGCAAGAGTAATCCCAGAGGATGCCAAGCAGATAAATCCCTCTCTGACTACCAAAAGCCAACCCACCATGATGCTTAGGTGAGGACCACCTTCATCTGCTTCATCAGATACCTGGACATTGCCCTGACCAGCTTCCTCCACGCTGGCCCATGTGTTGGGTCTGGATGAACCTGACTGCATCAGTCAGACTATCTCGACAGCATGGCCTTGAGCCTGTTTATCCCATAGGACATGGGGGGTTTCCCCCAGAAAACAGGTACCATCAGCTGCAGTGGATGAAGGCAGCATGGAAGAGGAGCCCTGCAATGAGAGGAGCACAAGCAGGTCAGTGCTGCAACCCCAGCAGCCACATGTCCTCTAATATATATACCCACAGGCATGTGCATGTGCTGCCAGCATCCCTAAACAGCTCCCGTCACAGTATCTCCTGGGGATATTTAGATGAGTCAATATGAAGAAGGAGGGGCTGTCATTGGAGAAGGTCAGGGGCAGCTGAGGGATGGGTAGCACCTAGGGCCAGCACAGGGGGATCGTGTGCTGGACACTGAATCTCCAAGTAAAGGACTTTAATCCTGGTTTCTGCCACAGTTTTCAACGTTCCTGGTGCCATCCCAGCGGTCACCGTTGATCCGTGGTGGTTTGTGCTTGGGAGGCTGCTAACGGAGTCATGAAAGTGAAGTGCAATCAAATCACAGCTGTGATGAACACACTTTTTTTTTTTTTGGGGGGTGAGGAGATTTAATTGACCTTTTCAAATAATTAATGGGGATTATAGAATCATAGAATCCCAGACTGTTTTGGGTTGGAAGGGATCTGAAAGCTCATCCAGTCCCAACCCCTGCCACGGGCAGGGACACCTTCCATAGAGCAGTTGCTCCAAGGCCCTGTGCCCAACCTGGCCTTGAGCACTGCAGGGATGGGGCAGCCACAAATTCCAAGAGGCTGTTCAACCACCCTCATTGTAAATGCTTTCTTCCCCATGTCCTACCCTTGTCCAGTCACTCCAAGCCTTGGTAAGAGCTCTCTCCATCTTTCTTATAAGCACCATTTATATATTCAAAGTCCTCAAGAAGGTCTCCCTCCTTCAGAAGCCTTCTCCTCTTCAGGCTGCCCCAGGTCAGCTCTCTCAGCCTGGCTCCATAGCTGCTCCAGCCCTTGCAGCAGCTCCATGGCCTCCTCTGGACCTGCTCTAACAGGTCACAGAGTCATAGCATAGTCAGGGGTGGAAAGGACCTTAAGATCATTGAGTTCCAACCCCCTGCCATGGGCAGGGACACCTCACATTAAATCAGGTAACCCGAGGCTTTGTCCACGTCCATATCTTTCTCGTGCTGGGAACCCACAATACTCTCCATGTGGTCTCACAAGAGAGTAGTAAAGGGGATAATCACCTCCCCTTAACCTGGATATTGCATCCTCAAGCAGGGCAGGATTGGTCTTTTGGGCTGCAAGCACACACTGCCAGCTCAGGTCTAATGCTTGTGTGAAACAAGGGAATAACAGAGCCTCACTGCTTCAGGAGTCCCTCTGGCTTCACTCCAGCTCCTCATTTCCAGACTGTGAAGATGGCACACAGGAGTGGGAAGGCTCTCCAGGAGGGGAGGCAGTTCTGGATCTGCAGAGTAGAAGATGCTCGAGGCCAGGTTGGAGCAAGCTGCTCCGGTGGAAGGTGTCCCTGCCCATGGCAGGGGTCTGGAGCTGGGTGAGCTTTAAGGCCCCTTCAACCCAAACCAGTCTATGATCCTATGAGGAAGGATGAGTGCACATCAACCAGAGTGAAAACTTCGGTAACTCCTTCCTGACCCAAAGGGTGGTGAATTCCACCCTCCCTGGAGAAGGAGGTGCTTATCTCACATGACAAGCACAAAGCCTGGAGGCTACACAGACAGGAGCTCTACAGGCATCACAGGCAACACCACTGTGCCTCTGCAACCTTCAGTATAAACTCAGCTCCTCCCCGCCCCAAACTGACAAAACCTCCATGAATCTGCCAAAAAATAGTTTGGTTTTATGACCATTTCCTTTATCTTGGGCAGACTTAGAAGAAAGCACCACTGAAAGGCATGAGAGTGGCAGAGATGACTTTGACATGAAGGGTGATGGAGAGAAACCCTTCAGTTGGTAGCACGATGGCATGGCCATGTGGTGTGGTCCATGTTCTCCCTTTCACTGGGTCACAGTGTTGACACAAGGTGGTCCTGTCTACCTGGAGGAGATCTTCCCAACTGGAGATCAACGGCAGCGAATGGCTGCTGGGGCCTCCCTGCCCTGTGGTTCCCCTGGTGTCCTGGGAATTAGGCAGGAAGAGCAATTCCATGGGGTCTTCTGGTTGGACAATGCAATGCGTCAGCTTGAAGTTGGTGCCCTCATCGAGTCAGGGAACTGAGAGACTTCGCAAGGCCGAATGGATATTAGGGAATGACAGAAGCACTGTTTTGGGCATTTGTTGCCTGTTTTCTTCTCTTGCTCGGGGAAAACTTGCTTTCAGACCTGTATTAAGGCTCAATATAGTTGCAAGCTGTTGACCAAAAGAGATTATTCCCATTTCCCTTCTTATTTCAGTTCCACCTCAGTTTTACGTCCTGTCTACGCCCAACAGAAACCTCCCTGGCCTCACTGCAGGATGCATCCATATGAGCAAAACTCACCCTGAAAACCAGGAGCAACATCCAAGAATCTTAGTGAGATGGTTGGATTATTTAAGGCACCAGCTCTACATAAAGCACAGTGACAGAACCTGACAGGCCGTCAATCACCATCACTTCTAGGCAAGAGACACGTGTCACATCCTTTCCTACACTTGCCAAGCCAGGTGATACTATGATTCTATGAGACAAGTCTCTATGGGAAAGGTGCTCTAGAAAACCATTTAAGTCACACAATATTAATGCTCCATTCACTTATTTACTGCATTCTGTATTTGACTAATCCAAAGCAAGATATGAATAGGCTGTAATGCTAGAATAAACTTGTCTGTTGCTCCAAACGGTGAGCCCTAGATAAAGAAACCATTATAATCGGCCTTAAACACTGAACTGTGGCTCCACCTTCTCCTACCATGTTGCCCATGGGAATATTTAGCTGGAAGGATGAAGATAAGCTATAATAGCAGAAGATTGCAAAACCTGAGGCAGCCCAAGTGCCATTTCTTGTATTCACCCTAAAAATAGCCCTGAAGAATAATGATTTTCATTCTTCCTCAAAGGCATTCAGGCCTTGGTGAAAATCAACTCGCAATCGGTCTGTACCTAAAGCCACTCACAGCTTTGATGCCTGGGTCACCACTAATAAGACTGTCCAGAACCCAAAAGAAGACAAATGAGGTCAGGGTTGCTGGGCAAGGACTCATCTTTCATTAGAGAACCTGAAACAACTGTAACAAAAGGGAAACTCTTCCAGGCCTAGGAATCCATCTGCAGCTCTCTCGGGAGAACCTGGCACCATTCAGTTTCTTGTGCAGGAGAGCAGGCATCATAGCATCACAGCACCCCAGGCTGAAGGGACCTCAAGGATCATCTGCTCCAACCTTTCCTGGCAAAGCATGACCCAGACTGGATGCCCAGCACCCTGTGCAGCCCAATCTTAACAGTGTCCGACATTGGGAAGTCACCACTTCCCCAGGGAGATTATTCCATTTAGGAACAGAAGTCTGGGCTCAGCAGCAGTCGTTCTTCCCCTTCTCAGCGGCGGTGCAGCGCTGTGTTTCTGCCTTTCAGCCTGGGATCAGCGCTGA
>JAOEHX010010563.1:16890-29036 GCA_025448015.1 Bolborhynchus lineola | reverse complement strand
AGTGAGGTCTCACAAGGGCAGAGTAGAGGGGCAGGATCACCTCCCTCAACATGCTGGTCACACTTGTTTTGATGCAGCCCAGGATACAGTTGGCTTTCTGGGCTGTAAGCGCACTTCCGGCTCATGTTCATATTTCCAGTGACCAACATCCTCAAGTCCTCTTTAATTCTCTATTTGATCTTAATTTTTTAATGATCAAACATAGATTCCTTTGCATCAAAGCATTCCACAACAGATTGAATGGATTCTAAATGCAAGGCTGAATTTGATTGTGATAATTTTTTCATTAATGAAGGCCAAAAATCATTAGGCAATTGACTAATTTAGTTTTATTTTATGCACATTTCTTTACAAAAATGTTTGTGTTTCTTGGAAAGCTGCATGTCTTAGATCATCACTACTCTTTTTTCCATTTCTTGGATAGGTGCTAAGTTCTTATCTTCCAAGACAGAACATTGTGGCTGTCATTCTATGTACCAAGATTAGCAGAGATTCTTTGTCAGGCATTCTGTCTTTTGACAGTTTAGTGAAACTGCTTATTATGTCATTGCTGTTGTTGTAAGCAGCTTCTACTATCTTCTTCTTTCTTATTCTCCCACTGCTACCAAGAAGAACCATACATCAGCCTTTTTAACTTGGCCTTCCTCAACAAAAGAAACTTTACCTTAAATGTATTGGATAGTCTCCAAATATACTGGATAAAGACAGGAACTTTAAAAAATTGTCATCTTTGTCACTGGTAACAGGACTAACATTGTCAAATCATAATCATAGGTGCTCTGAGAAAATCCAATGACTTTACCATACCATCAATTTTTAATCACTAGTGCCAATCAGAGAGAGATTGCTACTGTGAGAGGAACCATTGCCAAAAAAAGACTTTATCATTTCAGCAACATAAATACACAGCAATTTATTCATGTCTGGAGTTTTGCAAAGGTCATTTTGGTCTCCTAAATAGTAAGCTATATGCAACCAAAAGACATTTACATTTCTTTTCTTTTGGGGGCAAACTGAGCAAACACTGTAGGAAATATTTGATATTTGACCATTTAGGTGACTGAAGAAGATCTGAATGATCTATATCTAGATCAGGGTAGGAAGTCATGTAAATTATACTGGGGGAAATCTGAAATAAGAAAACCAGCACTCCAAAATTCTGCCTTTAGAAAGGGATTCTAGTTGAACTTGGATGAGAAAGTTCCACTGATACAAGTAATAGCTTGGTCTTTGCAGCTGATTCTTGGGAGTTCATGTTGTGAAAAGTTTGGTCATTATTCTTGTTAAAATAGTCTTGACCCTGATTCTGGGAGGAAAAAAGCACTAACTCTGGACTGATCCATATAAAATTATCCTGATAATACGATATAAACCTGTCTATTAGGAGGGTGATAGAGGGTGGGGGGAAAAAAAAAGGAAAAGAAAGAATAAAGAGGATGTTGTTGCTTTTCTTTTTTAAACACACCTGCATGGCATGACTCTTGCATCTACATGTGTTGAATTTGCATCAGCCAGTGTCAGTTTTGCAGCTTGTGATCATAGCTTCTTATTGGTTGTTGAAATCTATTCAAGACTTGAATTTTCCATTTAACTGCTTAATATTTGAGAAACAATGTGCTTTTAAGTACTTTAAGGGACTGTATCTTCTCTCCCACCTGTAACTTTTGTGAATATTTTAGTCACGTTTTATCTTCTTGTCTGAATAAATGTTGCTAAATGAAAGACCTGCACAACTCACAGCAAGAGAGTAATGAAATCAGATCTGGAGAGCACCATACCTGATATCCTTACTCAGATGTGGGTGTAGACTTGTTCAATTATACAAGTAGTTGTGAAAAACCAGAGCACAATGTAGATTTTTCAGTTTTATGAAACCACATAGATGTTGTATTTTAAAAGCTTGGAATTCTGATGGTTGTTTCATCGCCTTTTTCTGGGCCTAAATACTTAACTGGACATTTTCCACACTTATATATTTATTTATATATTTATTTTCTATTTCAGGGATTACAAAAATCCTGTGCAAAGACCTGTAGTCACTGTACAGAAATGTGTTCCAAGAGGTGTACATCCTTCCTATCTGTGATTTGGATGAAGTGGTATTTAGAAATCTTATCTCTTATTATGGAAGGAGACTAGGTATTATACTCAAATCAGGTATCTGTTTGTTGCCTCCAAGATAAATGGCATGAGTAACATGATGAAGCGGCAAGAAGTGATAATTCTTCCATCAAGTTAGGGTGAGGTATCTGTCAGTAGTACTATTCTTTTGTACAAACCTCTATATAAAATACTCTGTTAGTATTGTCCTGTATCTCCTTTCACTGAAACCAAAGACAAAGCTATGCAACATAAGCTAAATACTTGCTAATTTCCATCTCAAAAATGCAACAGTTAAGATTATAAATATAATTTTTTTTAGATAGGGATGTACTGCAGTTATATGGTTATATCCCTCAGTGGAAAAGGAAAACTGTAATGCCCAAGATTTTCAGACTGTCCTGGGTAATGAAACATCACAGGGTGAATTCACAGATTTTCAGTGTCAGCATATGTGGTAAAAAATGAGGTGATAGAATTGCATTTTTTCGTCTACTTCTTCCCTGTCTGTTTCCACCCACGCCTCCTGTGTTCCTCTTTCAAATATGACAAAAAAATTTTTAAAAAGGGAAAGAAAGGAATATACAATGCACAAGATTGTGGAGAAGAGCAGACATGCATAACTGGTTGTTGGCAATGTTTCTAAAATGCAGCCCACTTTTCTTCAGTATCCTTATTTTAGCCTAATAAATTACATTCCATTTTCCTTCATGATGCTTTTTGCTTTCAGAAGTGCTAACATGTAAGTATTCAAAAAATTTTAATTACATTTTGGCAGCTTATTGAACATAAACACAACATTCTCAGTGGGCTTTTGGACTCTTCCCATATGACAAGACTGTCAGCCTAGAAAGATTCTCAGTCCCCTGATGTTTACAGGATTTAATAATTGTATTTTAAAAAGCCATTATCAGGTCATTCTCATAGCATACTACGAAATATGCAGATATTTAGTTTGTCTCTTAGCATTTTTTAAAGTCAAATATATAACTGAGGGTGTGGCTTTTGGAGAAAGTTCCCAAGAACCTGCCAGTTCATCTTCTAGTACAATTTTTTTAAAAGAAAGTTTTGAGGGTGGGAAAGTCTTACAGTTTCTTCTTAACAGAAACCTAGAATTTTATGTAGATTTTTCTTCCGCATCCTGAAAGTTTAGGTGCACTGAAGGGAGGATTATTTGAATCTGGATTAATTTATCTAAATGAATGACACTTGGGGTCATATCCAAATTAAACTAAAGCTCAGAAGTTGTTCATGTGAAATTTTGTATCCAAATAGAAGGAATCTTTCTGTGTGACTTAAAGTAACTGCAAATCAAACCTGAAAAATGCTGTAAGTTTTTTCTTCAGATACAAACTATATCAAAATAACATCAGAAAGAATATTTGGATCCTAACTCCTCATTTGTAGTAGATACTGGTCAAGAGAAAGTTTTACTTAAAGAAAAGTAAAGATCTTTTCTTACAGGTTTTCGAAAAGCTATACATCAATGGTAATTTCAGGAGCAGAATTGTCTATTTTTTCCAGAATGTGTTAATTATTTAAATGATTTATCAGAGGCAATATTTCAATATTGTTGTTTCAGAAATCATGTGAAGATATAAACCACAGAATGCATTAACTTCAGATATAAGAAGAGCCGTAACCTCATTTAGGAGTTTTAGTGTCACTTTTCTACTCCAACCGACACATTTTTGAAATTATATGTTCTTGCTGTGTTTGTCATAGCTGAGAATGAGTATATTCATTCATTGCCTTTCTGCTTAAAACAGTTGTAGTACCAAAAATCCCCATTGTCAGTCTATAGTTTCTCCATTATTTATTTCTTCTAAACTATTTTTCTACTGAAGACCCAGGGAATGATGATCTTATCTCTAACTTGCTAGCTCCTGTAATACTGTTATACACATATGGAGAGCTACTAATACTAGGAAAAAGGGCTGCCTTAAAACCTTTTGAGAGAGGCTAACTTTAATCATGCCCAGGAGATAGTCAAGAAGTCTATTTATGAAAGTTCCTAAGTATTAGCCTATAGGCAGGATTGCTTTGAAAATTATGACAGCTAAATTCACCAGATGCATTAATGCACACACTGCTCTCCGGTACCGCCTCACTGGATGTGCTGCTTGAAAAGGAATTAAATGTGGCATTTTTCCTCCTTTACCCCTACTCCACAATGAAATATTGAAACAGCTCTTGCATCTTATCTCTTAGGAGTAAGAAACTCCCCACTTCATATGCAGCAAAAAGAGATTCCAGTCACTGTAGCGTCTGGCTCTAAATATCTTCACGTGCAAAGTCTCAAAATCCTGGAGGCAAATCATAATGTTTACTAACTGAAGGTTGTCTTTTATTAAAGATGTTAGTGCTAGCAGGCAAAACCTGTAATTAATGTACACAAGTAGATTTACTTAAGTATATCTTTACTGGATAACAGCTTTAATGAAACTCAGAACAGGAGTGCAAGTTTTGGGAAGATGTTTTTCATGTGCTTCATGCTATACTTCATGTGTTTCATGGCTACTAAAGCTGTTATTTCTTCTTGCTCACTGGCCTGATGTGACACTGACAAGTGAACTATTCAAACAACAATACCAAGAAGAAATAAAAACAACATTCAAGACCTAAGGATGACAAATGTCCCTCAGTTTTGCTCCCAAGAACCATTGAGAACAGAGAAGATGAACCTGAGTGCTTCTTGCCCACTACACATGCAAATCATCAGTGATCAATTAATGAATGGTGCTATTTTCAACAGCTGTGTGACTGGGATTGAAACATAGGATCAGCTCAGGATAGACAACCTTGCTAACTTGACAGGGTCAGGAAACCACCAAGGAAGTCATTTATTATTGCTATTCATTAAAAAAAGGTTATAGTCATCTTTCTAATTACTTTTCTTACTTAGGACTGTTAACTTTTTCACAGATTGCTTGTCACTTGCAGTGACCTCTGTATAAAATCGATATATATTTGCATTTTTTTGTGCTCATTATGGTGAAGCGTGACATAGCCTGAAAGTAAAAGACGTCTTTCTTTATAACAGCAGGCAAGCACTGAAAACACTAATGACAAAGGTTTAGATTTTCTCCTTTATTGTTTCATTGCTCCTTTCCTACATTCTTGCAAAACTTATATGCTGTGACTATGCTTACCTTGAAGTTGCCATTGGATGCTTCAGGAAAATTAACCCAATATAATAAGGAAGTCATTCCAAGAACTAAGATACTGTGTCTATCATTTTATTTCTTACATTTTGAATGAATAAAAATCACCAAAGAATTATTTCAAAGTAAATGCCTTTATCTCCTTTTCTTTACCTTTCTGTTAAAATATCCAATGATCCAAACCTTTTTTTAAATTTAAAAAAAGAGCTGAAATGAGCATGAAATTTAGAACTAAATCTGGATTTAGATTGTAGTGCCTCAACCATCAGGTACATTTAGATGAAAGATTACTATTAACCAAGTAATTTTATGTTAATAATAAAATTAACAGAGTAATTTTATTCACAGAATCAAGATTGAAGTCAAGTTTCTTATTTGAGTAGTAACTTTTGTCCAAACCCAGTTTCTTCTCACAAGGCACAAAGTCACACATTTACTCCTGTTTCAAGTTCTGGCATCCTAAAAGCCTCAAAGACATATGTCAGCTCTGTCAGGAGCTGAGACACTTAAGGATCCATCAGCTGTGGTACTCTTTAATAAAAAAAGAAGTTTCAGGTAAAACATACTCTTAAATTGTGATCAATATATACCAAGGAGAAAGAATATTAAATCCTAAATGCTTCAAGGTGATTATTCTCTATCTTTTTCATAGGGATGATATTTAACCAATGACTTGAAACAATACAAGTGGAGAAAGTCTCTTCATTGCATCCTTGCCTTCCATGTCCGTTTTAAATACATACTTATAGGTAGCATTGTTGTGGTTTAAGCTGTAAATCGGCCATACAGTTTGCTATGTGGAGAATTGAAAGAATGCAGCTCCCACAGGTTGAGATAAGAACAGTTTAGTAACTAAGGTATAATACGAACCACTACTGCTACCACCAATAATAATAATGACAAGAGAAATACAAGGGAAGAGAATACAACAGCTCATCACGAATACCCAGCCCGACCAAGTCACCAACCCCCCCACCTCCTTCCAAGCCTCTGCTCTCTGTTTCTCCATCCTGGGCATGATGTGCTGTGGTATGGAATACCTCTTTGGTCAGTTTGGCTCAATTGCCCTGTCTCTGCTTCCTCCTGGCTCCCCCTCCTCCCTGGTAGAGTATGAGGTTCTGGAAGTCCTTGACCAGACCAAACATCACTAAGCCATAACTAAAAACATTGGTGTTATCAGTGCTGTTCCCAGGCCAAAAGTCAAAAACACAGTGCTGCACCAGCTACTGAGAAGGAGAAAAATGACTGCTGCTGCCGAACCCAGGACAAGTGTTTAAAATAATTCAGAAAACGTAAAAGGATAAAAAGAAACACTGTGGTTTGGAGGAGAATAAGGTAGTACCTTTTTTTTGACACCAAGGCTAAAAAATAAAACCAGCTTTTTTTTTTTTTTTTTTTTACAATATGTTTTTGCATAACTACATGGATTTGAAAACAGCAACCACTGGACAGGTACTTAAACACATTGTAAAAACTTATTGGATTTAATAGTAAAGAATGCTAATTACATCCTGGGCTGTATTAGCAGAGGCATGGCTGGTGGACTGAGGAACCTGGTCATGTTGTTTCATTCCGTGTTTATTAGTGCTATGCATATAGAGTACTGCATCCAGTTTTGATCTTCCAATACATGAGAGATATGAAAAAACTGGAACATGTGATTTTCAGACTGTAGCACTAACTATGACAAAGACAATTTATGCTACATAAACAGAAAGTCAGGAAAATTTTGTCCTCTCATTATTTGTAAAACATTATGAAAAGCAGATGAAGTGTAGATCTTTCCTAGGTACTCCTTTTTTCCATGACAAAAAAAAAAAAACAAAAAAAAAAAACAATTGCAGATGATGATAACCTTTTTTGGCAGTATGTTAAAATTGTCACAGCCTTAATGATTTGTATTCATGGTATAGCCTTAAATTACCAGTAGCTATAATTCATCATATTTCTAATTTTACAGAGTCGCAGATGGCTGTCCACTCTAGTGGTCCCAACATTAGCGAGTTAAGCATAGAATAGCATGACTGATTAAAAATTTTAGTCAGACATTACTGCATTTAATTATGATTAATACGAGTTTATTATTTCTGACAATAATTACTTTTCTTCCTTCATTTTTTAACAGAAAGGCTTTAAAGTAAGTCAATTACAGGCTTAGGAAATCAAGATTTTAGGGTCAAACGAACAATTAATTATAAAAAAAGAAAACTGCTGTTAGTACTTTACTTTTAGAGTGGTTTAGGGATTCCTATTATCCTTTTGATGACTGGGTGGCTTTTTTCAAGGTTGACAATTATTCCCTGTGGGAAAGTGACAGCTAATAATTTACTTGTATATTTTCCTTTGTACTGTTTTTAAATTACTTTGCATACTTACACTTTCAGTAGTGCCTAGTAACATGATTTTTTTTTTCTTAGGAACTTTTCTGCATGCTTCTGAAGTTAAAAACAATTTATATTACCTGAGGCAGTGAAAAATTAATTGACTGATTTCTATTAGTATTTTTAGCATTCACCAGAAGCACAGTTAGTGGGTCCATTTGGCTTTGGATCAGGTCTGTGTTTCTTACTTACAGGATCCTCATGGCCAAACAGAAAATAAATATATTGTGAAAGAATCTATAACTTCTGTATGTATGACTCTCCTTTGGAAGACACTGTGAAATTTTACCTTTACACTGGTACTCTGTCTGTTTTTTAATTTGGTAAAGTATTTGGTTTATGTGGCAGGGTTTTGGTAGCAGGGGAGCTGGTTGTTTCTGTGAGAAGACACCAGGTTGTTTCTGTGAGAAGACACCAGAAGCTGCCCCATGTCAGACAAAGATGGTTTCAGCCATGTCCATACCCAACGAGCCAAAGCTAAGCCCGTCAGTGATGGCAGTGGTGCCTCTCTGATAACAAATGATACCCTAAAAAAGAGTAAAAAACACTGTACAGCAGCTGGGAGAGAAGAAAGTGAAAAAAAAAATGAGAGAAATAGCCATTCAGATGCCCATGTCAGTGAAGGAAGAGATACTCCAGGCACTGGAACAGAATTTCCACTGCAGCCCATGGGGAAGACCATGGTGATGCAGGGTGTTCTCCTGGAGCCCACAGTGGAGCATGGTGGAACACATATCCACACTAGAGCTCATGGAGGATCTGCCCTGAAGGAAGCTTCAAACCACAGAGATCCCATGCAAAAAGTCTCTGGTCAGGACCTGAAGCCTGATGGAGAGAGGAGCCCACACTGGAGCAGGTTTGCTGCAGGAACTGTGATCCTGCAGGAGACACAAGCTGGAGCTGCCTGTTCCTGGAGGGCTGCACCCCATGAAAGGGACCCTAGCTGGAGCAGTCTGTGAAGAACTACAACCTGGGGGAAGGACTGTATCCTGTGGGATCATCCCAAGCTAGAGCAGGGAAAAGCATAAGGAGCAGCAGTTTTTTTTCACTTCTTGACATATGAGAGTATGACATAATTTGTTAATGGGATTCTTAATTTTTATATCCTCAGTGAAACATTTTAATTCCCCATCTTTCTGATGCAGGATATGGACTTCCAACAAGCAGGGAGACACAGGTGAAGAAAACACAAGCAGGAATCTTAACATAACATTTGGGCAAAGAGAGCACACAGAGAAGGGCTGCTGATTCACAGCATCAATTGTGCTGCCTCTGGCAGTCAGAACTCATGAAGCCCAAGGAAGAAATTAAAGCTGCTTCCCTTGAGTAGAATCCTTATCGCTGGCCTCTTTAGTCTTGTTACCTCTGATTTCTTAAAGGTGAAAGAGGCAAATGCAATTCTTCCCTTGGCTGCAGGCTAGTTTAGGTTTTGTCTTACTTATAAGTCTTTATTATTTTAGTCTCCTCATGTCCCCCTCCCCCCCATATTAATGTGCATGTCTCCAAGACTTCTATTTTTTTTTCCTTCTTATAGAAATATACTGCTGCCCACATGATACTCTTTATTATTATTATTATTGAGTGCCTTTTATTAGCTGATTCATAACGAAAAAAATATTTGTAAGGAAGAATTTATTGAGCAGAATTTGTTAAAATTGTTGGAAGATTTCTTTCCAGTTTATGTTAAAAAAAAATGTTTTCTTTATTTTCTGTTAAACAAGACCTGTTGCATATTATCTTAACAGTAGCTTTAATTTCAAACAGGCACTTCTTTCTAAGACACAATGAATCTATTAAATTCATTGCAGCTGAAGAATGGATAGCAAGGTGTCTTGTGAAGAAGTCATCTGGGTGTTAAGACTTCTGTGGCTATGCATAACTTTTCCCCAAAGATGATCAGTCCTGTATAATTACAGCTGGTATGTGCTGTATCACATGGTGTTGAAGGCTGCTATCATGAGAGATGGCTAATTGGCTATTTAATTAATAGCTCTCCACCAGACTCCATCTGTAGTGAGATTTAACCTATTGCTCTCAAAGCTGGCTAAGGCATACTTCAACACAGCCTGACTGCATGGCTACACGGAGCTGAAAAATCATTACACAGTAAAAAAGATTATGATTGAGCAACAGGTTTCAAGTATATGTAACCACCACCAGAAAGTCATAGTTCTTTGCCACTGACCTGAAAGTCTTTTCCCAATGGTACTGTGCTTAGTTTCTCCTTTAAAGAAAGAAGTTCCATTTTTCTTGTCTTGTAAAGAAGAAAATATCCATAAAAGGCAAAAACCCTCTCCAAAGCTGTAGTGCTAGAAAAGATGATAGTAGGAAGTATGATGTACAGCAAAGAAAAAAGAAAAAAAAACCCAGAAAACAAAAGAAATAGAACTTGCATCTTAACCACTTCAGCTGAGAAGCTGAACTCAGATGCCTCATCTTACCAGTGCTTTGCAAATAATATCAATATTAAAGCAATATTATATAATATTATTTGATTTGCAAATAATAATGTTAGTATTAAAGCAATACACCTGCTTCAATATTAATATTAAATATTAATTAATATTAATTATTTACTTTAATTAATGTTAACATTAAATCTTATTACTCTTAGAGTAATAATAATTTTTTATACATGTAGCCTAATATTAGATATTAGCAATTTGAACGAGAAGTATGTGTGTCTATTTATCTATGGACTGATTGACTCGCTTGAGGACCCTTATCCACTTTTCTGTAACTCAATGTATATAAGTTTAAGCCAAAACTGAAACCCACTTTACAAAAACATCTAAAGAAATCTTACCTGCTACCACTATAATTACACAATATGACACAAGCTGACCACTATCACATGATTTACCTCAGTCATAATTATGATCATTGTCACAATACACTATATAAAATCTTTGTCTTTTACTTTGTGACAATCCAATTTTCTGTATGCATTGATGCTTCCGAATTCCTATTTGAACATCTAGCTCTTGAAAGCACTGCTTGAAACCTCACCTGCATTTTCATTAAAAAAAAAAAAAAAAGAAAAAGAATTAAGTATTTAATGTTTCTGTTCTATGGAAGGCCAAAAACACTGATGCATTTTGTTGGAAGTACTGACCTAGAGAATGAATATAAGCTATGTCAGTAAAAACATTTCTTTTCAGGAGAGGCAATTTTCTGATTTCTGACCCCTTAGAATAGCTGGCCATTATAATGTTACCTTTTCTTTTTGCACTCTTATGGCAGGTACAGCATTAACTCATTCTTGTATTCAACTCCTGGCAGTCAGTTTTCATCAGACTCTGAAGAACTGCCTGGCGCTGCAGCTTGAGAACAAAATTTTTAATTTCTTTGATTCTGATCTATCAGTTTCTTGGGAGTAATTTCATTTACAGAAAATAGAGTTGCAAATAATACATATTTTTTAGTGCTGAGAACTCTGCCAAGGTATTACAATGTAATTGATTCTCCAGCTATTTTACTTTCTTTGAGTACATGAAAATGAAATTTTATGGGATTTTTTTTTCCTTCCTGAACTCTTTCTCAACTTAGTCAAAGTGAACTATTTTTGAAAGATAAGGCAGGCATAACATAATAAAAACAAATGCTTCCCAATGTTCATTAAATGATGCTTATAAAGTAAAACCTTCCTGAGAAATCAGAAAAAAGGTATGAAATCAAAGCACACGGAAATTAATGTATTTCAGTAGTTCTAGCAAAACTGGGTAGCACTGTGTGAAAATATGGTGTAGCAAGAAATATAAAACATTTTTATGTCATTTCCTCTACTTAACTGCCAATCACAATTATAGCACAGTTAATGTGATTTTCACTATTACAAGTTGTACTGTGTCTGGGTGGGATGGTCCTAGCTTTCCTCATAGCAGCCATCTGGTGCTGTATTTTAGATTTGTGGCTAAAACAGTGCTAACACAACCGTATTTTGGCTGTTTCTGAATAGTGTTTGCATAGCATCAAGGCTTTCTTTTTCCCCCTAGAAATAGGCTAGAGGCGGGCAAGAGACTGAGAGAGGCACAGCCAGGACAGCTGACCCAGACAGGCCAAAGGAAATTCTTTATCATATAACATTATGATCAGCAACAACATAATGTGGTAGAGGAAGAAGGGGAAGAGGCTTTTGCTTTCCAAGATGGCTATGACTCCGACATCAGTACTGTCGTTAAAGGTTGTGATTGCTTTTGCCTCACATCCCTCAACCTTCACCTGTTAAACTCTCTTTGTCTCAGCCCACAAGGGTGTTTCTATTGTTTGCCTCAGCCCACAAGGGTGTTTCTATTGTTTGCCGTTTCTCCCCCACCCTCCTCCCCAATTTCTTTTCTTTGTCCTATTCCCCTTCCTGATGGGGGTGGGGAAGTGTAAACAATTAGCTGTGGAGATGCCTAGCCAATAGCCAGGGTCAACCCACTGCACAGCTTTAAAGGCCTCAGGCTCTGCTCTGACTTGAGAGCACAGGTCTCAGGACTGACCTCGGCTCCTTTTGGCC
>JAOEHX010010563.1:6606-16790 GCA_025448015.1 Bolborhynchus lineola | reverse complement strand
TGAGCTGAGCTGAGCTGAGCTGAGCTGAGCTGAGCTGAGCTGAGCTGAGCTGAGCTGAGCTGAGCTGAGCTGAGCTGAGCTGGTTTCAGCTCCTGCCTCAGGACCAAGTGCTTCTTGCTTCCGCTGCCTGAGCTCCATCAGTGCCTTGGTGGGAAGTGTCTGTGGAACAAGAGCCCTTGGGGAGGCGGAGTCCACACTCTCACCTCAACTGGGAGCAGCCAGAAGACAGGAGTCTGGAGCAAGAAAACAAAGTTATCTCAAGCAAATGCTAAAACTGAGGTGGAAGGGAATACATTCACCAGTGCTGAACTCATCCCAAGGCAGGTGCCAGGACAGCTTGCTGTGATACTCCTCACTTGAAAAAAGACTGGCCTCACTGACAATTGGGAAGAGAGTGAGAGCACAGCAGAGGAAGGTGAAGACAGCAGGAGGGGTAAATAAAACTATTTTAACTTATTGCTGTTGAGGTTATTTGAGTATTAACACTATTAGCTGAAAGCAATAACAGGAATGTCAAATTAAATTCACATATATAATGTGATCTCCTTTACTCATAAAAAGAGCTACTAACACGCAACTATTATACCATGAAATTCAGCTTTAAAGAATGGCACCAGATACATGTTTCAGCTTCACACACTGCAAAACTGCTTGTCAGCGGTTACATTTCTGCAATGAAAATATATCAAAGTAGCATTTCTGGAATTCAAAGAAGGGTACAGCTGTCCAGAAACCTTCTGCAGGCTGCTATTCACAACTGATCTTTTGTTTCATACCTTATTTGGAACTAAGGCCATATTTTGAGATTTCATTTTTCCAGTAGTAGGAAAGAAGAATGTATTTCCAGGTAATGCTATTTTTGTAGGTGCTTCAAACAAACAAAAAAAAATAATAAAATAAATCTCACAATAAGATTAAAAAATGGTTTTCTTAAATGTTTATGAATTTCTGAATAAAGAAAAGCAACCCCAACCCATTAAAAATAAACAGCAGTCTCATATGTAGAAATAATATTTTCCATTTGGAAGATATTTCTCAGTCATCCACTGATGGGTCACTCACTGAAACTGTTGGGATATGAGAGTATATACATCTCAGCTGATAATTAAGGTGCCTTCCTAATTTAGTGTTTCAAAAATTGCATTACTATGTCTTACTGTATCTTGTATTGGACTGCATAAAAACAAGAAATTGAAGCAGTTTATTACAATGACTGTTGAGTAGAGATCATGCCTTGTCATGCAATCATAGAAATACCTGTCAGCACTTCAGTTACTGATTCAGCACTGGCTTATGAGGCAAGGGTAGATGAAAACATAAAATGTCAAGAAAAAAAAACAACAAGAAACCCAAATCCCCAAAAATTTTAAACTCTTGACTGGCCCCTATATTCCTTCTTTCTTGTCAATACAAACACTTTCTTTTCTGGAAAGTAATAACAAACTGAATATTAGAGAAGTTGTTGCTTGCATCTCTCCAGTTAAGGGTTTGGCAGTATTTTGTTGAAATACAGCACCTCTGGCTTTGTAGGTTTATAACTGAGCTGTAAAGATCTGTATTGTGCTACAGCTTTTATGAGCTATTTTCCGTAGGGGAAAAATAATGTTACAGATGCAGTCAGCTCACAAAAAAAACCCCAAACATATGAAAACTCAACTTTGCAGTCCAGTGCAGTAAACCTTGCAAATTCAAAGCATGTCAATGTCAGAATAAAAGGAGCTATGTTGTTTTCTTCACCTGGTATGTTCCGTGTACAGAAGCTACAGTACAAACTCAGTAACATCATGGGTGAACTGGCTACTAAGCAAGACCTAGCAAAAAGAATAAATAGACTGCACCATTCCCAAGCAATACATGTAAATCAAAGAGCGATTCACACGGCTTCCTGCATAATCTCCAAAATACAGTGATTAGCAACATACTCTATATAACTATTTCTATGCAATAACTGAACTCACACCTGTCTTTGAAATTTATTTCATCTAATGTTTTTCTCCCTCGGAAAGGCCATGATCATTTTGGACAGTCCACTCTTCAGTTAGACACAAGAATTAAAATAGTATCCTTCTTTCTATTTACACTGATTGACTGAAATATGTTTATTCTGGCGAACCTTAACTTGAGGAAAAAATTGTAAGTCTTTGCTCAAGAAAGCAATCACTGAATAACTAGCAAAACAAGAAGCATTTCACTCTGACCCTGCTCTTTCCTTTACAGCATACCTTAAAAAGTTTATATACGTTAGCATTCATTTCAGTAGTTTTTTTCCATTGTTTTATATTATACATAGTGCAAAGTTGAAAGTAGAAGTATTTAGCAAAAATTTCATTAAACTTTTGGTGTTTATCTTTCAGAGTTTCCTAAGGGAATTTTATCCTTCTATCTTCATATTTTAAAATGTCAGGCCCTTTTATATGGCCTTGGGAAAATAAGTTTCTTTGTGCATTTGCCACTGATTTTTTTTTTTTTTTTTAATCAAATCCTTATTTTTAAACTATAGAACCCAAAGTATAAAGAATTACTTGTAACAGTTTTGCCAGCTCCTAGATTCCAAAAACAATGATCCAGGCCATTAGGACAATGGTCTAGCACTTAGGAATCCTAGATGCAATAGAAAAATCTGAAAAATGTATTTCAGTTCTGATTTGGTTTTCAGCTTTCATTTAAGATCTTGAGGTTGTCAGTTGCTGCACAGCTCTAAATCCAGCTTTTTTTCCCTACTGTTCTTGGTTCTGACAGCCAAGCTTCCTATGCAAAGGATGGGAACATGCAACAAAAATTAAATGCCCAATGTCTTTTACATTAATCTTGAAAACATCTAAGCTAGTTTGTAGGAAATACTTAGGAAAGGATAAGTTCCTAAACTCAGTGGAAGTTAGGCATCCGTTTCAAAGAGGTGTTTATCACTGTTTTCATAGCCATTAGTCTCAAAAATGGCAACAACCAACAACAATCTTCTTTGCTACCCAAACTGAAACAGTTCGACTTTTTTTTTTTATTTTTAATAAGAATGAAAAAATTATAAAGTTAAGAGCAACAGAATGAGATCTCTTCATGTTCAAAAATTAGAGAATATCCCTAAATATATGTGGAAAACCAAAATCCAGAGCGAAGTTACAGTTTGGGTTTCTTGCCTTCTTGATACCAGGTTTCATATATGAGTCTAGTAATATCCTTCTCCTACTTTGATACATGATTACTCTGGGAGCTTGCAAGAAGGAAGAACAAAAAAAAAGAAAAACTACAAGTTCTTAAAACCATTTGAGACTTTCTTTTGCTTTCTTTTCACTGCCTATCATTCATACCTACGCATGTATTCCTGAGTATAGCATCTGACCACGTCAAGTGGACATTATTTGAGTTTTGGCCAAGACTTTAGACTTAGTTGTTTTTTTTTTTTTCTATGGACTAGAGTTACATTCTGGATTTTTTAGATTTTATTGATTTACGATTGTCTTATCCAGAAGCTGTTTTTTTGTTTGTTTGTTTGTTTTTGGCTTTTTAATATGTATATGTAAGTTTTGTATTGTTGCTGTTTTGAATATATACAATTCATGTCATAATCCATTCATTTTTTTCTATTTCTTTTCACTGTAAATTGAAAACTCTTGATTCAATCAAGCCTGATAAATCAGGCTGGTGCTATGACACTGGCTAAAAGGCTTCAGGGATTAACATCAGCATTAGAGATATATATCTAGGCTATAACATGGCCAAAACAGCCCCAGGAATAAAGGGTCCTTTCAAATTGAGATATAAACACAGAAGAACCAAAAAGCAGCAAGGTTAAAGGCTATTTGCCTGAGCAGTCAAAACCCCATAGGATACACAGAATCAGAGAGACAACTGACAGCACATTTTAGATTTCTTGCAATTGCTGTGAGCCAAACAGCTGCTTCTGACAATCCAGGGAATACAGTATCTCCCTTCCACTTCAGTATCCATATTTCAAATGTAAGGTACTCCTGCACAGGTGAAAATGAGTGTGCCCTGAATATATTCTAACCTTGAAGACAAGGGTAATTTCCAAACCAGAAACCATGTTGCCAGTTAGCACGGTCTTGAGTTAATAAACCGTGCTGAGAAGCTGCATATAAAACACAGGTAGATGCCCTGAGTATGAGGGCTGAGTTTTTCCTCCTTTCCTACAGAATGTTGTATGGAGGATGATAAGGGGGCTGGAGCACCTCCTATATGAAGACAGATTGAGAAAACTGGGGCTATTCAGCCTGGAGAAGGCTGCATGGAGACCTAATAGCAGCCTTCCAGTATCTGAAGGGGGCCTGCAAGTGTGCCAGAGAAGGACTTTTCATTAGGGACTGTAGCAACAGGACAATGAGTAATGGGTTCAAACTAAAACAGGGTAAATTTAGATTAGATATAAGGAAGAAGTTCTTTACTGTGAGGGTGGTGAGGCACTGGCACAGGTTGCCCAGAGAAATGGTAAATGCTCCATCGCTAGCAGTGCTCAAGACCAGATTGGACAGAGCCTTGGGTGACATGGCGTAGGGTAGGGCATCTCTGCCTGTAGCAGGGGGGTGGAACTAGATGATCTTAAGGTCCTTTCCAACCCAAACTGTTCTATGATTCTATGATTTTATGATTTACACATACATAAGTCTCAGTTCATCTGTACGTTGCCTGCATTTGTGGATTGATTGGACAGTTGGTTTTGGTGTTTAGAGGATGTTTAGTCATAGTTCATGTGAATTAATGTCCAGTGTCAAATACAGAAATCTTGATTCATAAAATACAACAGGGAGGTAAAATGTCTCAGTTCATTACTTGCTTCAGGAATATATTTGTATATTCATCCTTAGAGAGGGGTTAAAATTCCTACATATGTCAGTATTTTTTGTCCATTCCTACTACTAAGCAGTTTGAATAGCGGAAGCTGGTTAAATTTGAAGAGGGAAGAAAAAAATATTTCAATATAGATGATGAAACCCCAACAAACCCAAAATGCAGTCTCAGATAATAGGAAAGAAATCTAAGAAACACGCTAAAGCATAAAATTGGTGTAAAGCACTTGAACAAAGCAAGTATTTATAAAATGTTTATTTGTCTTGGGTTTTAGAGAAAAGCGTATGTTAAATGTTAAAAACTCAGAAAACAAATAAATATAAGTATGGTTTTAAAAAAATAATAAATCTGCAGGTGTTTTAATCCAGCCAAGTCCTTGTATAAGAACTTGTTTCAATTTCTGACAAGCTAAGATTATCACTTATGCACACTTTTCCAACTTCCCTGTTTTGCCATGAGGTATTTCTAACACAGGGAGAAGAAGCAAGAGCTTCATGTAATGATCTCACCATTGGGCTCCTATTTATGGCGTATCCTTAAAGTCTTCTCACTTATGTTCTTCATTTTTGGCAAAAAAAATAACACTATCAGTGTCAGAACCCTGTCAGAAGCACAAAATTTAATAAAGAAAACTTTTGAAATCTAAAATCTGTGCCCACTTCATTAGATTCAGCAAATCTCCAGGCCCACATCCTGTCTTGACTTTAACTTCTAAATGGAGAGGGAGAGTTAATATTCTGCTGTGGTTTCATTTTTGCAAGCATAGCTGGGAAAAAAACAAACTTGTAACATCATTTTAATGCTTTTTTAATGACCATGTTGCTAAAAACTGTAGGAGAGATTAAACAGATAGATTCAACTTAGACACAGAAGCCTAGCTCTGCGTAACACTGTGCATATCTTTTCTGGTACTGTGAGAGTTTCAGAGGCACATAAAATGAAACACTGTGCAAAATAAGACACACTGATATGGCAATATGCTAGTTTTAATCCATATCTAAAATGTCACCTAAGCATAGAGGAATGTAAACATTCTTGACAGACATCAGGAATGATGTATTTCTCTCATTGAACTCTCAGCAGGGACAGTGCTGTGTCGGGAAAGGTGACGTGTCCTCTCCTTCAGGCTTGAGAGGTTTGAACTGATAGCTCCTTCCTCCCGGGCTTGGCCTTGACTTTCAGTCTCCCTTTGGAAGAAAGTGTAATGAGTAATGTAGGGATCAAAAGGAGCAGAAAGGAAGCATTACTTTAGTTCTCATTCCTAAAATTGCTTTCTTTTCAATCTATAACCACTGAAGTGTCCAATTCCTTGGGAGAGGCAGAGCCACAAGACTTCTTGCTCCTCGGGTGGTAAGAATCAGACAGTAAGAGATTTAGTGAACCCTGGTGTTCTTTGCAGGCTTTAGGACAATTCATAATTTTTGACTGTACTATGGTACAGACTCTAAGATCCCTGCTCATCCTAAAACGTTTTATATAGCAGTTGATAGTATCCTAGAAAGCAAATTTATTTTGCGAAACTTTTGAAACACTTTTCTGAGATTCTACATCGTAAACTTCTGAAAATGCTGAATGGGGACTTCTGAAATTCAATCATTTCTCCCAGATGCCTAAGTTCCAGCCCTTTTTTTAATTATTTTTTTTTTGTTAAAAGTTTTAACAATCTGCCAACCCACCCTGCACTTCAGCACCTGATCATCTTCCCAATCAATTAGGTGAATGACTGCAGCAATTCACTGCAATTAGACAAGGGGCTCATCCTGTGCCTTCCCCTCTGAAGTCTGGTCATAGTCAATACACAGTACATAGAAGAAAACGGCTAGAATGGCAGGAACAGATTCCACTGCCTTTTGAGAGCTAGGGACATGTTCAGTGTATTTAATATCTGGGTGGATTTTGGCTACTAAAATCTTCATACAGTGCACTGCAGTGGTTTTAGGTGGTAGTTAAGAAGTGCTTTGAAGTAGGAACTCCCAGCTGAAATGCACCTATATCTCTTGCAAACATGTAAAAAGGTTTCCAAATACATAAACTAAAAACTTAGTCTTTCCAGTTGCACATGATATTTCTATGTATATGCTTACTGCATATGTAAATTGAAAGGCTGTGTATAGTCGATAGGAAGTCTATTTTACCAGTATTAAGTACAAATTTAACATCTCTTTACAACACAAAGTAAAGACTGCCTCACAGGCCATCATAAAATAGTGTGAAAAGCATGCTCTGCACAGATGAGAGCTGCTACATTGTGTGTTTGAGAGTGGAAAGACAGCAAGAATACTTTCAAAGATCTGAACCAGAAGCAGGGAGCAAGACCTAGTGATGCCCAATTTTTATTTCCTATTGCAGTGGAGTGAAACAAGGAGCAATCAAATCAACAATAGAGAAACACTCTGTGAGATCTTATTTCAGGGTCCTTCTGGATCGTAATAGTTTCACAACTGTATATTTCAAGATTTTTACTGCCAATCTGTGCATATTTCAAACCTTTGCTGTTACTTTTGGCTTCTGCCTTGTATCTGATTGTGATCTTTCAGGGTAAGACAATGGTAGTCCATTAACATTTATCATTTTGCTTTGTATGCATTCTCCATCCATGCAGTAAATCAGCATTCAGTGCTCTCTGAATTGCTGGATGACATGCTACCTTGTAACTTTGTAGGAAGATTTTAGTGAAGAATTTCAAGCTTTCCTTCCAGGTTAGCAATCTTTTTCAAAGTTTTATTAAAGCGTTCAATTTCTCTGTTGTCTCGAAGGCAGAATGTTCTTCATTGCCTGTATATAAAATCTTTCCTTCTAAGAAAAATTTTAAAAAAAAGATTTTGGAGATATTTTGAAAAAGAAATTTTTTTTTTTTTTTAATTGGATGTTGAAAATAATTGGTCAGAAGTTGTTTTTAATAGTAAGTCTGACTCAAATACAGTTTATAAGCATTTTTTCAGATAATCTACCAAGGCAGTAGAATAGCAAGTATGTCAGTCTGTGGCCAAATGGCATTAAGTGTCAATAAAAGACGTTCTAATTATACCTAAAGTGTAGGAATAGTTTGTGGTGATAGCATATAAATTAATGCATTTTTAACATAAGGCTGGCTTCAGGTTTAGGCCAATATCAACAAGAACTCAGAATTCTGGCCACCAAAACAGTTGTTGCAGTTACTACTTTGTTCTGACAGCTGTTGTCAAACATTGGCATGCAACTACTGTATACATTGGAAAAAAAAGCCAGTGAAAAGCCTGTCACAGGTATCTTGTAAAAAACCCCATTCATTTTGTAGTATAGATGTGTTGTAGAAATGAATCAAGATATTTGTGATTGTTAGGCCACCTTATCAGGAAATCACAGACTTTTCTGATGAATGAGATGTGTTCTATTGCAGTTCTAAATTTCTTTCCTATACTGCAGTAAGCATGCTTGTTATCTGAGCAAGTACTCTATATTATCATTTATCTGGGCATATGGTAGAAATAAGGGCAGATGAGATAAGCAGTCTGCCATCATGTTTTCAGTTTCTGTTCCATACTCTATGTCATACATAAATGGAAGGACTTCCACTGATCATCAGGCAATTTGCATTCCTGCTCATATGAATTCTTTTATTGTTAACAGTGTCACCAGAGAGTTATGATCTGTATGCAGTTTAAATCTATATAACCAAAGATAGTTTCTTCAGTTTCTCAAAGCCCATAAACAATCTAGTGATTCTTTTTCACAAGTGGGATACATTTTGTGAGCTTCTCCTTAACTGGTCTTGACATAAATGTTCTTATTGACTTGTCTTCATAGGTTTGAGTAGGTATGAAGCCACCTCTGTTGTCTTGTCAACCATTGTCCTAACTGCAGGTAACATGGAATGAAACTCTAAGGGCTTGTCTGTTCACAGTGAATTCTTTAATCATGTTGAAGCTTGCTTGTATGTTATCTACAAAAGAGCAAGTTGGGGTTTTCTTGAAATAATTTTCTCAACAGCTAAACATATTGAAACATAGGTAGGAAATAGCTTCACTAGAATACCAAAATGTAAGAGAAGCTAATGTGGTGGGATGTGGCCATGATCACAGATTTCAGTTTCTCCTGAGAAATAATGGTCCTAACAAAACCATCTGTCTGCCTGAAGCAAAATTTGGCAAAGTTCAGATTCAGTCTTTCACTGTTGTGGCACTGCAGAGCAAGCCATGCATTAGAAATACTTTGAAGTACAGTAATATCCAGATGAAACTAGACTTGACAATGGTTATTGAGAACTATAGTCATCATTTGTCTAGAAAGCAGTCGATGCTGAATCAAGTTTATGTAGTACAAACTTAAAATGGAACTATCCATCACATACATCAAGTGAGAAATTTTTGCTCCCTTACACAGCATAACTTGTTGATGCAGTCTTGCAAACTAAATGTAGAAGCTATCTTGACACTGTGGGCTTCTACAGCTACTTTTGTATGTGGATTTCAGTCACCACTGTAGCTGACACAGTTCAAATGAAATGATTGAAGCGTGTCAGATTTGAAGGGTGAGTGTTCTTACTTGTGAAAACTGCAACTTTTAAAAACCTTGTACTGGGCTGAAACGGGGTAGGTCTATTTATGGACAGAAGTAGACATAACTCTTGTTATGAGCTGTAGATGGAAGGTAAAATTGTTTCTGCAAGTCGTTTCCCTTTCCAGACCTAAATGTATGCTTTACATTTGTTATGTATAATAACCTGGTTTTTCATGACTAATCAACAATTACTGAGTCACAAGATACCCTATACTGTCTCACAGATGCAGGGTATTTTATTTTTTTAAATATGAATAAACATTTTTGGGTTAACGGAATTTTTACAGCTGGGTTAGTGTTCCTCCCATTTAAATGACTAAATTTTAACTGCAAGTTTGTAACATGTTACTGCTGTACAGTGAATTGAGTTTTATAGAACAGTTTCATTCATTTGAAAACTGTCTCACCTTTTAATAAATATGAATTGCAATAGCTTTAGATTCAATTTTCAAATAATCCATTTTAACTGTGCAGCTTTAGTGTGTTACCATTTGTTGCAGAAGAAGAAGTAGTTTTCATTTTTTGGAAAAAATATTTTACATGTCAGTGAACATATATTGTAATAAGGAGTGATATCCATATTTAAATAATGAGGTAATTTCATTGTACATAATTCCATTTTTACTAAAGTAAATTACTTCTTTGTCACTTGAAGTTCTAGTTGTGTAGAAGTGTTGTTACTACAGCACTAAATTTATTTTATCTATTTTTGTGAAATATATATATATATGTATATATATATTGCTTCCATGAAATTTTCAACCCTCTTTACTACAACAGACTTATCCATTTAACTTTTCAGCAGATAACTATAAAACTATATAGTATGGTGTAGAAAATTT
>JAOEHX010010562.1:0-10836 GCA_025448015.1 Bolborhynchus lineola | reverse complement strand
GTCTGAAGTGCATAATTCAGTTGTTTGATAAGGTCTAAGAACTGAAAAGCAGCCTATGTAGCACTTTTTGAAATAGCTTATTTGTTTTTTCTGTTAGGAAATGTGAAAATAAACATATTCTCAACCTCCCCAGAGAAGGAAAACAAATAGGAAAATAATTAGAAGTGACAAAATGAATGTATGAAGAGTACTAGGCAACATGAATTGCTTGTCCTGACTGGTTGTGCAATGGAGGGTGCCTGTGTGGGTTCTTAAAAGTTTAACTGTCTCTTAGGAGGTGTTTATATGTGTTCCGAGTATCACATTATTTCTTCTTGTTGTCACATTCCTGATTTACTAACCTAGTATAATCCAGCCCTAATGAAAATAACCAAGGCAGTTCTTAAGCAATTTGTGCTTTCGTAGTTGCTTAACACACAGACCAGAAACAGCTGAGATATCTTATGGGTCAGACTTTTTCAGTTCTGTAGATCACTATAATCTTCCAGACTTGGATGCCAATAGGCCTGTTGAAAGATCAGTAACATAGACTGGAGGTCTGGCACAACTTTTTTCTTTTCTGGCTCTGTGCCTAATCTCACAAAACCAAGTCAACTTTATTTTGACTTCCTTTCCTCTTTCTATGCTATGCAAAATTACTTTGTTAGTTCTTGTTTACATTACTCAGTTACACATAGTTAGTGTATTCAACTTTGTCTTGAAGTGGGCTGGTATGCCAAAGTTAGATAACAAACAGTACAGTGAGGTGAGTGCTCATGTGCCAAAGTGCACTGCTGGCTTAGGTTTTAGCTTTAAGTAGTTCCTGTGTTGACTCATACGTTTAGTTTGCGACAACATTCAGAAGAGTGCAGTGGTGGGATCAGAGCAGGTTCTGGAGAAATCTCTGCCTTTGGTCAGAACTCTTTCGGGCATACATAATTTGAAAAATGTTAGGTGGAAAATAATCAGGCCTCCAATGTGCAGATTTGTTGATGGAGAATTTGGTTACTTGCCTGTTAGCTTTCTGATTTGCCTTTAATCAAAAGCCCTGGTAATTAGGCCATCTCAAATGCATTAATCTTCTTGTTTGGATTCCAAGCATGTGTTGTATTCTTGTATTTTGCTTTGTGGTTTTGGTGGGTTTTTTTAAGGCATTGGCTCTTAAGGCGTATAGAGGTTCACAGTTGGATCCTGCCCGTTTCCCACAGTTAAAGAACTTTGTGCTCTGGAGCTTTACTGTAAATTGGGAATAATATGTATGCCTGTGCTCATCATTAATCATCTTCTGGAAGCAAAGCTAGACCCAGGCTTAATACTTGGCAGTCATCCAGTCCCCTCACAGGTTTTCTGGAGTTCATTTGAAGGCGCTGTAGAGGCTTTTGAGGGGTGGTGGGTTTTGTGCCTTTAGGAACCTCAAGCACAAGAGGCTGGAAACCGTGGTGGTGGCACCTCCAGTAGTAAAAGTAGTGGATGTATAAATTGCATCAGTTCAGCCTGTTAGGGTGAAAGAGCTCAGGCTGCAAGTTATGTCTAGCAATTGCTTCTACAGTGTTAATTCCCACAGCTGTGTAGAGCCACCATATGCGGCTTTGCTCTCTGTAGGCAGGCAGCAGCTTGTTGCTACTGTTGATTTGGTTCCTCTCTTGGAATTAGCTTTCTCCCAGCTATTTGCTCAGGCTTGGTGCTTGGTAAAAACCACAGTCCAGATGGAATCTATTTGTGATAAAATACAGCTGCAAAGTGTAGGGATTGCTAATCTTTCCAGATATTAAAACATCTGTCTGGAGCACCTTTTTCACCCACTGATGGAATATATGTTTTTGCTTATTACTTGGCAAAATCACAGTTTAAATACATCCAAATGGAGGAACATTTATTGCAGAAAAAACCTGATCTGCTTCCCAATAAAAGTAATTAAACCATAGTTATTTTTTATCCTAAATTGGAAGCTTTGCCGTGTTTTCGTCTGAAGTTAATAGCTGAAGACAGAAACCTCTTATTAAAATGTAGCTTATGCTGTGGCTCTGTGAGTTCTGAAACACCATTAGAAAAGAAGACTCATCACTCTTGTCATTTGCATCCTGCCCCTGTCTCTGCTCGAGGTTATTGGAATACAGAAGAGAAACTTTACATTTACTAATGTTTTCTGACTTCTTAAACGACAAGCGGTAGTAGTTTGCTTTTCTTCCCTTTACCTCTCCTTCAGCTTTACCTTCACAAAGTAGCAGAACAATGCATACTTCTGAGTGAAGGTAATAAATTGATGCCAGCTCTTACTGAAGTGACGGATTATGAAAAGGTAGGTTTTAGATATACATTACAGATCCATAGTTTAAACATTGTAGCTCACTTCAGGTGCTTATTAGCAGGAGCTGTACAGTCTTACCTGTTTTAAAACCAGAAATGCACCCATTGGAGTGGTCAGTTTTTTCTGTTGGAGTCAATGGAATCAGTGACTTCCTAAGGCTCTGTGAAACCCCAGGATATCTGTGGCATCAGATGTAGAATCTTAAAACGGTTTGGACTGAAAGGGGCCTTAAAGCTCATCCGGTTCCAAACCGCTGCCACAGGCAGGGGCACCTTCCAGTAGAGCAGGTTGCTCCAAGCCCCCTGAAACCTGGCCTTTGAACACTGCCAGGGATGGGGCAGCCACAACTTCTCTGGGCAACCTGTGCCAGGGCCCTGTAATCCCTGCGCACCTAAGTGGAGCTGCCGGCTCTTGGGCAAGACCTGACAAGGGCTCGAGGCTCCCTCAGTGGATCTCATCACTCAACAGAGGCTCCTGGATGAGGGGTTTCCCCTCGCTCCAGGGTTGAAGGATCCTCTCTGGAGCTGCGCACCTCGACAAATGATTAATTGGCAATTTCAGATGGTGATAATACAGCTTTTACTTGTCAGCATATCACGTATTTTTTTTGAGCAGCCTTTGAAGAATCCTGTCACTGGCAGCACTATGTGAGGCAGAATGTCAAGAGTTTCTTGTGAACAAGACACTGTAGTCTGTGGTGCTAATAAAACCCTGACTGGGACAGTGTCAAGGGAATATATAGAAAAAGCTGTCAAGGTGTCATGGTTTCAGGAGAAACTAGACCGAGTCATACTTTTTACTGAAGAAGGTAAAATGTAATAATAATACCAAGAAGTAAGCACACCTGCTGCGTGTATTGAATAAAACTCTGAGCCTTCTAAGGAAAATACCAGTAGCCACATTCATTTGGTAGTAAGTGTTTGTTTGAAATGGTGACTTTAAACTGGTTAGCAAGGTGAAAGGTGTGCAGAAGTTAGATGTGTTGTCTAGGAAACAGCACTGTGGTGGCGCAAATGAATAGTACTTGATCATCTAGCATGGCAGGGAGAAACAGCCCTGCAGGCTGTGCAGCAGGGAATGGGTTTGTTCCCATTTGAAAAGTTGATGCTTTATTCTGGAACTTGTAGTGTAAGTTCATTCCCTCTTCGTTGTTCTCTATCATCCCTCTTGCATGTGTGCTCTGTGAGGATGAGCTGGGATGATAGCAGTGGTTAAATCCAAGGAAGCAAGAGCAAGCATATTTTTTTGTGTTTCTTACAAGACATAGTACCTCTGCTATGTGAAATTTACCTGTTGTCTTTGCAACAGAGGCACATCAAGGTGTAGTATTGTTTATACTAAATCTGCACCACGCTTGAGGCTCAAAGTCCCCTGATTACAGACAAATGCTGGGAGACCTGCTCCTTCCCCATGGCCTTGGGCCTCTGAGGAGTGCTGCAAAGGGACTACTTGACATTGTTGGTTTTCTCATGCCTGCCGTAACCACGGCCTCTTGAGAAGATGTGGTCATCTTCTGTTTGCACTGCAGAGCATGGTTGCTGTGATTGACTTAGGAGTGTGTGACTTAGTAGGTAGCCTTGGTATCTAAAGTGAGGTTGTTTTTTGTTGTTACTGTCAGGCCTTGCTAGGGTGTGTCCTGGACTTGCATATTCATACTGTTTGGTCTGTTACACTGTGCAGTATCAGTATTATAAATTATAATAACCTGAGCATGATTGTATAAATTATATAAAAGATTATATATAAATTATATATCCTGAGCATGATTAAACCATCAGAATAATGCTACTCTGGTTGGTTTCGAGTATTAAAGAAGAACCTGTCCCCTTCTCTTTGGAAGACACTAGTAGTAGGAGAAGAGACTAACTCATCTTTGTATGATTAAAAATAAAGTAGCAGCTGGAAAAATAATTATTTTTAAAGAAAGCATGGAGTACTTCTTTAGAACCTGAGTATAGCTTCACACTTGTGTACAATGAGATTCTAAAAAAACCTGTTATATAGGGAAATGACCTTCTAAAGCCTAGTTTCAGGCATCTTAATTCTGTAAGTATATAGCAAGTCTTTCACTTCCATTTAGGTATCTAAATCTAAGGCAAAACCACTTCTGTTTTATTGTTCCTTTTTCTTTTTTAAACTTACAATAAAATACAATCCTTGTGATTGAGTCTTGCAGAATATGTTGCTAGCAGAAATAGTTTTTCTAGGAGTGATCAAAATACTAGTCAGAATATTCTAGTATGTTTTCGTGCTGGCTTTTTAGAATATTTTCAGGAGGCTGATCCTGTAAACTGCTGTAGTCTTCCATCACTTGTGGGTTTTTTTACATTCTCAGACGTCTAGTGCTTCAGCAAGCAGCAAGTCATGAAGAGGGTGCCCTTTAAGCGTTTACTTCTCTTAAGTTACTGGAGAGGAAACCAAGGACTGCTATAATGGCAGGCACAGCCAGCCAGTGCACATGGAGATCTGTCATATTTCATCCTGCCCCTTTCACCGTGACACTCCCCAAAAAAAGTGAAAAAAGACAAAGGAAAAAAGTAAAATCTTAGCCTTAATGCTGAGAATTTCTCAGCACAATGCTGTAGACTGACATAGCCGAGTTGAATGCTTTTGTGTAGCTAAAAACAGATGGATATTTGATGCATGCATACTAATTACTTTTGAAGTGACTTTCCATGTGACTAATTGACTTTCCTTTGTTTGTTGCATTATGTTGGTTTTGTTGGGTTTTTTTTTTTAACTTCTATGAGCTTGGCCAATATCTGAGAGTGATCATTCACGTGAAACAAAGAGGAAAAGTAATTGTGCCTTTTTTTTTAAAGGGTGCTGTGTTTGTGAGAGAAATACAGAGAGCAGTTTTCTTTAATGTTGAAAGGCATATAGTCTCTGATGCTCTTGATCAAAATCTGGATATCTTACACTCCGCATCCCTAGTTTAGCTGTATGTAATTAGCCAAGACTAGAAGCCTGGAGATCAGAAACAGCTACTGGATGTTACAAATCCACCTCATTCTTGCAGTTGAGAGGTGATGGTGCACATACAGTGTTTATTTCATACTCATAAAAAAGTGAAATACTTTATAAGAAACATAAAAACTTAGTCAACTTCAATATTCCTCCTCTCATCCAAGACCAATTAAAGTCCTGAGGGTTTTAGGCAAATACATGAATTTGAAGCACTGTGATGGATAAGAACATTTAGCCCAGTATTTTGGGGTTTCCTTATAGTGGTGCATGTGTTGCCATCATAATGCAGTCAGTACCCTGGGTCTTTTGTGGAGACCCTGTGCATCAATGTGGTGTTGAGAGCTGAGCTGCTTGTGCTGGAGGTAAAACCTGAAAGATGAAAACTATCAACAGGCAGCTAGGTATCAGTTGCATCACATGTCCACTGTCTGTGTCCTGTCCCTTGTGAAAACAGACAGCTCTGTGCTCAATGCCAGTACTTTGCATGTAGGAATAGCATACAGCGTGTCCTGTATGCTTTTCTATTCACGTAACACTTTTAAGAATAGAACAAAAACTCAGCAGTCAGTGTAGACAGTTTCAGGTTGCTTCAACACTTGATAGTCCTCCATGAAAGGCATACAAAGTAGTCCACAGTGAGCCTCTAGGTAAGATAGCTCCTGTTTGTGAGTCCTGAGGAGCTCTTGTTTTGCTGTGCATTTGAACTTGAGTGCATTTTGAGCTAATGTGAGCATCTTTCAAAATAAGTGAAAGAAGCTGGAGTGTTATTTAGCTATTAAAATACGGTATTGCTGATGGCTATTCTTTTCCCATCCCTGTGCAAAAGGAGGAGCTCCAGTCTGCCATCTTCCTAATTTTCTCATTGCATTACTTATGATGACTTTTGGGTGATTTTTAGCATTTGTGATTTCTTACTTGTTGAGATGTTTTGGAGTCCATGATTCTTTCTTTTATATTTAAAGAGAGAAGGAAGATGGACGAACAGGTAACTTCTTGTCCTTCCAGAGTTTCTGATTAAATGTTGAAATGATTTTGTTGCTGATACATCATTCTCTTTTTCTTCATTTAGTGATGATAAGGTAGCAGAAGAACAAGGAGCAGAGGAAGATGAGGAGCTAACTGTTGTGGAAGATGAAGATGCTGATGACGATGATGATGATGGTGATGAAATTGAAGAAGAGACAGAGGAAGAGTATGAGGAAGCAACTGAAAGAACTACCAGTATTGCAACGACTACCACCACGACTACAGAGTCTGTGGAAGAGGTTGTCAGAGGTAAATTCATGGGCATTTTGTTTGGGACTGAAAAACTGATCCTGCTGCTTTGCATGTTTGCCCTTTATGACAAAAAATGTTCCAAACAGCAAAATATCCTAAGTTTCAGCATTGTTATTATGCTTTTTCTTCTGTAATTTGCGCATTGAATCCCCTCCCTTTCCCATTACAAATACTCTTTAGAGGTGTCTGTCTATGCAGTGTGGCTGTTGTGTATGATATGGATGGAAGCAGAAGGGTTGTTTTTGTTTTAAAAGATCATTAAATGAAATTTGACTGCTGTATGTAGCAAACAACACAGGGGAGAGAAGTATGTGTGTGGGTTATCATGTGCATGGGTTGCAGAAGGATGAAGAGTGTCAGCTCAAAGCAGGAGGTAGCACTAGCTGGTTTGGTCTCTTCCATGAACAGCAGTGGTTAGTCATTTTGTGTGATTTCGGTTAGATACCTGTTTCCAGTCTTTCTCTATGAACTAGTAATGCAGTGTATTTACAGGAATTTAGGAATAATTATGCAGAAAAGTGAACCTAACTAATGAGCTGTATTAAGTGGGGGAGGACAAAATAGGAACACATTGCCAAAAAAAAGGGAAAACATGAAGTGAGAGAGAACTTTTTATTTCTGAAATTGTTTTTCATTATATTTTGTAGTTACTAAATGCATTTTAAGTTTTGAATTTCACTGTAGTCCAGAGGCAGTATATCAACATAATATTTTTAAATGTCATATTCCTTCTGTGTTACATATTTGAATGAATTATCCTTGTGTTTCAGTTTTAGTAACTACAATTCGATATGATGTAAATCTTGGTAAGATACATGCCGATTTTTATACCAATCAGTGCTGGAGGTAGTGGCAGAAAATGAGATGAAAGGCTACAGTTGAAAAGAAAGGAGTTGGGATGTGCAGGAGGCAGAGGAAAAATGATAGTGATTGGGGCAGTCATGAAAGGAGGCACAAAACATCTGGCCTTCCTCCTTTCCTTTCCCTTTGCTTTTGCATCCCCTGACTCTAGGGATGCTTGGGACTGAAGTGCCAGCGAGGTCCCCCATTTTACATGTGGCAGCATCCTTTTCTCTTGAAACCTGGTGCCAGTATATGGCAGAACAGGTATGGAGCAGAGGGACTGATGGCTACAATTCATCGCATGCTGGGGACAGCAGGGTACCATAGGAATGCTTTGGAAAAAGCAGCATTTTGTCCTTTAGTTTTTTCTGTTCAGTCTCTGTGCAGTTAAGCTTGCTAATCAAAAGCCCTAATGCTTTGCTAAAATCAGTTGCAACTGTTTCTTTCTAAGGGTCCTATCGTAGTCTTCTGCATTTCTGTTTTATGTAACTGTACTGAGTGCTTTGCTCAGTTGTTGGAGAGTCATTTCAGTGAGGAGGGGGCGGGAGGAGATTATGTTTAAATCTTTAAGCCAATTAAATATATTTCCATATGTGAGCTTTCACCACCTGGGGATAAAATGCCCTGTTCTTGCTGCATATTGAGACAGGAGTTAAAAAAAGAAGTGCACTTGACGTTAATGGGATTTTGGATGAGTGGAAATGAGGACAAATTAGGTAGTATGTGTTCTTTACCGAGGTTGACGTTTCAAACAGGTTAAGATGTTTAGCCTTCAGGAAAGTAGTTTGTAATAATAGGAATGTAAAATACAAAAGTGATGAGGCAAGTATTGAAGCCACCCTTGAAAAATCCTTTAGAAACATACACTTGCTAGCTGTTAATGAAATGCTATTGCCCTGTTTTTGCCGAGTCTACAGTTTCCTATGTTATTTCCCACTTTGCATGACTGAGTGAAATATGTGTTGCTGCAAGTGAGGTGGGGCAGCCTGTTACCAGCACAAGTTTTTGGTGCAGTTCCATCACAGCCCTTTGGGCTTTCTGACTTCCAGCCCTCCTGGAGATCGGGGTTGCAGAGACTGTCCCTGACTGTCTAACAGGTGTCTGACAGAGTTGCACTGTTACAAAATGTTTATTTGTCAACTTAAAAGTGTCCAAATAAGATTGATCCTTGGCCCTTGCTTTTGCTTCCCTTTTCTGCACTTCTGAAAAAGCTTCCTACAAGGGTCTCCGTTCTCCTGATGCAGCCAGCAGATCCAGCATAGGAACTTCTGTGGTGAGCATCTGCCATTGTCATGCTGCTGCACACAGAAAAGTTCGTCACAGTGTCGTAGTTTAAGCATCAGTACAAATGAAAGAGGCAGAGGTACCTTGTAGGTGATGCACATACTGAGAAGTGGTCCATACTGTGGAGACACCTTGAAAGCCTCTTCAGATGGGTTTATGTGTTGGACCTTCATTCTTGTGGACGTGAGCTCCATTCAGACTACTCTTCCCAAGCAAGTCAGTGCAGTTCATAAAATATAGCCTGGGATGCTCTTCACAGACACTTTACAGCTAGTTTTATATATGCTTTATGAAGCTGTAACTAACATTGTCATTAGCATTAAAGAGTGGAGTAGGTTTGCCCACTTTGAGAGGAGTTGCCTTTCATATGTGAAATCAACAAAGAGCAACTGTTCTGAACCAACCCATAAATTAGGATCTAATTGTGGCCTGTACTGAACGCTTTTTCCCCTAGATCGGTGGAATGATTGCCCTCAACCATAGATAACTGGAAAACATAAATGTAATGTTATGCTTTGAAGATACTTGAGCTACTGAAGAATCAATTTGTCTGGCAGTTTTATTTCCTTGCGTATTTTAATGTATTGTTATTAAAATAGCAATAGTAGAACCACTTGCAAACTTACTTTCAGTGAAAAGGAAGTTAGTCTTGCCTAGAGAGAGAGGTCATTGGCAGGAAGATAGTTTCTTCAGCAACCATATTTCTATGAGCTATAGTGTTTATCAAAAATGTGAATATACTTTCTATAGGACAGTATTTGCCAGTATGCGTTTTCCTACCTTTTGTGAGAGACCATCTTTACTTTCTGGTTCATGCGGAGTTTAAACTTTCAGATATGCTCCTGCTGGGCTTCAGATGTTAAATCCAGCCAATTGTGGATCCAGGGATCCAGACAGTGAAATTAACGTCAAATGTATATTTTCACCTTAGTCACTGGGAGATGTTATCACTGAAATTGTGCCACAAATTGTGGCTCGTTTATGAAGCTCTGCAGAAAAACTGTGGCTCTTGACTTTCATCTCCATGTGGAGCAAGGGAAGTGGCTCTCTGCTGGCCCGGATTTAAGCAAGGGAGCAGCTTGATGCCTGCCATCACTGTTGCAGTGTCATGGGTGTTGCAGAGCTGCTCCTGAAGCATCCAGGCTCTGGGTGGTGGTTCTAGCGCATGACCAAAGCAAGCAGGAGCACTGCTCTTCCCGTCAGCTGCAGTTGTTTGTGATGTTGTTTCTGCTCTCCTTCAGCACAGTCAGTGACAAGAAAAATCAGTCTCTCCTGGCATACAACAAAGAAAAAGCGATTTCAGCTTAGTGCTTTCTGTCAACATAGCAGTCAATCAGGTCTCGTTTAAAGGAGAGCAGCGGGGTCAGCGCAGCAGCCTGGCAGAAGACAACTGGCAGCTTCTTTGCGTACCTGTCAGCAGGCGCAAGATTCAGCAGCATGAGCTGGACCTGCCTCATGTAGCATATAGTGTGGTTCTTTAACAGTTGGTTTTGCTTTCTCTAATTCAGCTGGGTTTCTTTAAACAGTTAAGCAAAAATTTAAGCAGTGCTGCTTGATGCAACATTTTAACTGTTTACAATCTGGAGTTGCAAGCAACTGACCATATGCTAGTTCCCTAGCAAGAGAAAAGCGGCCTGATGTTTGTATGGTAGCTCTTAGCTTTATTGATCTCATATGGAGTTTTTTAGCTGAAGACTTTTAGGTCTAAAAGACTTTAAATCCATTTAGTGACAGCGACACCTAGTCTAAGGCAAGGGAGGTTAACCTTGATTACCAGATCTCTTAACTGTAAATTTGGGGATAATATTAGTAACATTTGCTAGATTAATAGGTCTGTTTTTCACCGCCATAGCTTTGCCCCACTTTCTTGTTTGAAAGGTTATTACCTTTCTTTCAAAGTAGTAGTTCCTTGTTCTTCATTTGCTTCAAGGCTGTTTGGAAAGGGATAATGTCTGATTGTATTCCATATTATGAAGACATTGATAGATTATTATATGGCTAGTACACACTATGGTAACTCTATTGTGTTTTTGTTTAGGAGGTCATAGAATCATAGAATAGTTAGAGTTGGAAAGGACCTGAAGATCATGTAGTTCCAAACCCTCTGCCATGGGCAGGGACACCTCCCACTAAACCATATCACCCAAGGCTCTGTCCAACCTGGCCTTGAACACTGC
>JAOEHX010010558.1:0-21895 GCA_025448015.1 Bolborhynchus lineola | reverse complement strand
GCTGCTGAAGCAGCAATGCCTCGTCTTGGAGGTTACGGCCATATAAAAAAGGCCATCTAAAGAAGGGTTTTTCACTTCCCTGCCTCTTGGGCTAGCTTCTGGGTACAACATGGCACACATTCTTTGACTTTAAGCACTTCCAAATTTATTTTAACAAGCTGTTTTACCAGTGAGAATGTTACTTTCTGCTCTGATTTTCTATGTGCAATAAAATGCACAGCAGCGTCTGTAAACAGAGCAAGGTTCAGAGCTGCTGCCAGTAAGCAATTCCACAGGTTTCACTGCAACTTGTATGTCTTTTTTGTTGACATTTTTTCTGTCTCTGGATGTGTGCATCAGAAGCAATTTAATGACTGTAGAATCTTCAGCATGATTAAGAACTGGAAGTATTCACCTTTATATCCATTATGCTTTCTCTTTTTCTGCAATGATTTCAGCATCATTAGTTAATCATGGCATAAAGCCATTCCTATTACATGAGGCTTTAACAAGATGGAATTTCAGGTTTTCAAGTTCAGAATTTGAGAGATGGGATTAACTATTTAGAAAGCATTTTTGAACTCATTTAAATTGGCCCTGGGAGTTAAAAAAAAAGAGCAAAACATAAATCTGCTTATTTCTAGATATATCCTGTAGAAATGTCTTGGATCCTTCTGTTTTCAGGTTTCCTTTTCAAAATAAATGTTTTTAACTTTCTAAAACACAGTGGTTTGGAGTCTCTTGACCAGTGAATGTTCAGCAAGTTCATCATGCTTCTAGTCAGTATGCTGTTTCATATATGGAGGAGGACTCTAAACTCTTTGATTCTGCCTTGTGGCCCAGAATTGGTGGACTTGCAAGAAACTGAAAATATTTTTATAGTGAGAATATGTTGAGACTGTTTTCTCTCCCCTATCCCTACCCCATAGGAAAATTCAGATTAGTTGAAACCCCGGTATTTTCAGAGCAGATATTCTAGTTCAGTGCATGTCTCATTTTAAAAATGCATGGAAAGCTTTTGAAATTATGGAAATATTTATCTTGGGATGGTAACAAAATCAGAATCTCAATTTCAATCTTGTTGAAATAATGTCATTTTTATTTTCAAGTTAAAATCTTCATGCTTCAAGTGAAGCACTGAAATAAAAATAATAAAAGAACTGAATACATCCATTTTGTTTGTTCTGATCTTTGGACAAAACCAGAAAATTTGTTTCTCAATTGTATGTTTAATTTCTGTAGTGGAAATTGTATGATTTCCACAGTTATTTTGTGTGGCATTAGGCGTTGTGAAAATCCAATTCTTTCTATGGGATTGTCACAGATATCACAGTAGTTGCACTTAAAGATGCCAAAGAATTAAAATATGGGGAAAGTGAAAAAGTTTTTCTGTATGTGTTTGCTATATTCTGAAGTTTAGTGAATGTGTTTATGAGTTTAAAGTGTCATGAAAACATGATGGATACTGTTTCTAATCTAGCATTGAGGAAATCCTACTCTCTTACCTACTGTTTTAGGCTACATTTCCCTTGAAAAGGTGCTGAAAAATGCTGCAAATTAGAAGTTTTCTTCTTTCATCAGGTTCAGCTGCCTCTAAAACAGGCAAAGCTTTCCTCTGCCAAAACCCATGAGCACCATTGGCATTTATTTATTTTAATTTCCTTGACACATCAATATATTATCTCTGTCTGTCATCATTCCTAACTCACTTTTACCTGCTGCTCTGTGTGCATGGGACTCAATGATTTATGACCTTCTTACTGTGCTGCTGAGGTCTCTAATCCTGTTTTTCAAAGTGTTATCTAAGCTGCTTAATCTTCTGTCTATTGCCTGTTGCTTACCTCTCCTTTGCTCCTTTTGAAGAAAGCTGCTAATGTTAATAATAAAAATAAATAAATACATTTATTAAGAAAATGAAAGAAGAAGTAAATGCCCGGTGAAGCTCCTGGGCTATGACAACATTTTCCTGGAACAATCTCACTGCAATTATCTGTGATTTTTTTTTTTGTTTCAAGTTCTCATGCAAATTCCATAGTATCTTCTAGGTACTGTTGTATTTTGAACTGAACACTGCAATGGATAGAAAGAATGCATTAAGTCTTACTTGTAAACTGTTACTTAACTTTTGAGCAGCTGGGTTCCTTCCCAGCTGTTCAAAAGCCACATTCTGCCTCTGCAGAAGCAGTAATGTGTACATTTCATTGTAAATAATTTTAAATAGATTGCCTTTGATAGAATAGCAGTGTCTGAAAGTTAACAACTAACAAGAATATCTACTGCCTTTAAGAAAAAGGTGAACCCTGGGTACACATAAGCCTTGGTGGATGGATTTATTCACAGAAATAGCATGGTATGGAAATGAAAAATACAGGACTCACAACTAAGTGAAAAAAAAAAACCCAGTTACCTGTATATGTTCAGGAGAAATTTGTCTGGGATGAAAACTTTTTTTACGCTTGACCATTTAACCTAGATTCCATATATTCACAGGAAAATATAAGACTGTTCAGTGAATTCACTGAAAAATGTGAGGTTCACATGAATTAAGTAAACTGTGTCAGACTTCTGTGTAAAGTTCTCAATCAGATGTCAAAAATTTTCTGCCTGGGAGCTAAATTGCAGCATTTTGCTCCAGTGATTAGTTCCAGTGACTAGACACAAAGTTACTTTCACCAAGCTTGGACTACAGCGTCCTAAATGGAAGAAACAGAAGGGCTTGAAACCCTGCTGGAGCAGAGTGAGAATAAATGATTGTGAGGCTTTGGGGCTTCACACCAGGAATTTAATTGAATGCATCAAGTTATCTCAGAAAGGATAATAGGAGTCTATAAGAAGATAATGCCTTTCAGATACACCTGTCAGAATTTCTAGAACAGTAAGACTGCCCCTGGCTGTGATTTGATCTTTATGGAAAAAGCATATGTATGCTTTCTGTTCACTCTTTAAAGTGGTTTCAACATATCTGCCTTTATATCTTAGAAAATTTACCATAAGTGAAGCTATTGAAGTTAGAATGAAAAGCTATTAGCTGAGATACAGCATTCCAGCATGCTCATAAATGATCTCTATATGTTTTGCAAAGTGTTGGTATTGTGATCCTTATTTATTTATACATTCAGTCTCTTTGGCTTAGGCTAGCAGATGAATTTTGTTTATTATTTGGCAGTTATTATTAACTTATTTTTATGTTCCCTGACACACTTGTTCCATATGTGATCACATTAAATAATTCGATTGGAAAGGGGCAAAAAAGAGACAGAAGAGGAAGATTGAAAATGTGAAGGAAATGCAAAGTAGAGATTGGAAGGAGCAAACACTTAGGGAAAACTAAAACTGAAGAAAAGGAAGAGGTGAAAAAAAGAGATGATCAGCTTCCTTAGTAAAAGAGAAATAAAAAATGGTCCAAGCAGAGTCAGTGGAATGAAATAAAGCAGGCCAGGAAAAGACATGGCAAAAGTCTGGAAAGAAACACAAAGGGACAGAACATTACCCAAAATCTTATTTAAAACAGCTTTTCATATGAAAGCTGTAAATGTAAGGTTTTGTACAAATTCAGATGAGTGACTTCCAAAGACAAAAGGGCTGGCTTGATAACCTGGATAATCTCTTTAGTACAAATTATTGATTTTCCTGCATGAGTTCCTGGTTTAATATATTTATGGAAAAAAAAAAAAAATCTTTAAAATTTTTGTAATAGAAGCTTCAACAAAAGTTTTGGCATTTTTTTTTCAGAGGCTTATTACACTTATTTTTACATTTAATTTAGTCCTAGCTGATCTAACTTCAACTTTAGCTTAAAGCCCTATCAAGCAGATTGATGAGCTCTGTCAAATTTCTTAAGGTACTTAGGCTTAGATGAAGTAATTTCTGTGATGAGAAAATTAGTTGAAGTTTTCTGAGTCTTGTTATCAGGGATGTTTGAAAACCTATTTCATGACTCTCTTCTTGCCCTTGCTTTCATTCTACCTGTTTGTTAATACCCTTCTTCAAATAGACACAGTAGTCAGGTAGCAGGCAGGGATTATAGTCACTTGGGGTTTTTATTCAGCATTGCACAGCTAAAGACAGCACTAACTTTTTGGCCAAGGATTTAGGTGCAACCTGAATGCTACTGGAGACAGCAGTGGGTGTAGAATTTGGGTTACAAGCTTGGGTGACTGTGGCAATGGCTGAAAATGTGGCTATTGACTGAGAAAGTCAAGAGATGCACTTCATGTTCATTTGCATGTGCACCTGTATAAAACACTGCATTTCCAAAACCTTTACCTGGATATTAATTTTGAAGTAGCAAAGCTTTTCCTGGAAGTATGGCATCTAGAACTTATCCCTGAATAGATAGATGTCTTTTCACTTGAGCTTTCCTTTTTATTGGTGTCAGGATGACAAGCGACCGACAGCACTGTACAGCATTCTCTGTTCTCTTTGTTAACAAACTTGATTTTATCCACCCCCCGCCCGCATAGGCTACTGAAGATCTTCAAATATTACCTTCCTTTGATGTATTTAGCTAGTCTGCCTGCAACCATTCCATCTATTTTGGTCAAAATTGAGTGATATCTGTCTGAAATTCATACAGTTACCCACTTAGTCTACATTTCATTTAGCTAACAGTTGTATAAATTCTATTTGCTATAGTCATTAACATTGACTGAATTTCTTTTCATTCTCTTAAACATAATTTATTTTATTCTCTTTAGCCCCATTTGCCTTAGATTTTGGTTTTTACTTTTTTTTTTTTTTTTTCTGTGAATTCACTACAGCTACGAGGCTTCAGTAGTTCTAATCTTAATTTCCAGTTAAGTAGTTAAGCAGTTATCCTGTAAAGTCTGCCTATGTTCACATCCTGATAGACACCACTATCTTCTTTCTTTGTTCTGAAATACATACTTCACTTAAATATGCTTTTGCTATGAAAAAATGTGGAATTTTTGTTTGTTTGGGTTCTCTTTTGGTAGGAAGATTATTTTTATAAATCCCTTGTCATGCATTCCCTTTATAGAAGAACCAGAGCCAATCTGTCAGCTGCGTTTCATAGGAGGGTAAGGATGGGAAATTGCTCAGGTTTGTGAGATGAATAGCAAAAACTCCAATGTCTGTGGAAACAAAACTATGCATTAGTCATCCTTTTGCACAGCAAATGCATGGGGCAACTTTCAGGACAGAATAAGGAGAAAGAATAAAGAACTTTTCCTTGAAAATCTCTCTAACAGAGGTACCCCTGTTCTGGGAGATGAACAAGTGCCTCTCATTATTTTCTGGACTCACACGACACCAGTCTTAGGTGTGTGTAGCCCTCCTTGGTCACCATTCCTTGAAAACACTGTGGTGTCAAACTCAGTGAAATGGATATTGCAAGCCTAGTGTGGGAAGGGTGGGGGCAAGTGGGATTAGCTGCACTCTGATCATTGATGCCAATTGGCTCTCCACCTGCAGAAGGGAAAAATTGCTGTATGAGTTGGTTTTGGCTGCAAGCACAGTTGAAAGCAAGTCTTTTGGAGCACAGTACTTGTTCATTCCTACTCAGCAGAACAGGGAAAACTGCTCTTGCTAGCAAGGGCAAGGCAAACCCGAGGCTATTCTTAACTTCTGTTGTGAGATACACAGGAGGAGATGCATGAGAAGTTTGGAAGTTTTCTTTCTCTTTCCAATAGCAGCATCAAAGCCGATAATAGCTGTTAATATTCTAAACTGCTATTTTACAAGGAAAACTTACTGATGTTTCTTTAACTTTTCTATTTATTTTGAGGATTTGACCAAAACCCCCACAAAACCAACCCACAGGTAAAGAGCTAGATTATAAATGTAAGGCTCCTGCTGCCTGATATTGTTTTCTACAGGGTAATATTCCCACTAGTGAATCTCACAGGCAATTATAGAATGTAATTGTATGTGCAGATGAGGGAATCAAGTACCTAGCACATAGAAAGGGGTTGAAAGTGCTATGCCTTGAAGTCAAGCACTACCAGAGCTTGACCTTTGTAAACTTTATAACAAGTTATCATAAAAAGCTTAAGCTATGTAAACTCGTCTACAACAAGTTATCATAAGAAAAAAGCAATTAGCATAATTTCTCATTCTCTTTAAAATGGAAAGACCTGTGTGACATTTACAGTGTGCCCAGTCAAACATCTGTACTAGAATGACTCAGGAAGTGAAATAAGGGTCTGTGTGTTACTTTATCTTAAACATTACAATTTCAATTTGGAGTGGAAATTGGCTGTAATCCACATATGATACTCATACTTTTAGTGTTGTAGCAATTAAATAGGTAGATTTGGCACACCTTTTATGGTGCTAAAGAAAGTAATTTCCAGCAGATTTGGTATAAGACCAAATTCATTTAATCATGTTGCCAGAGTGCAGAAAAGTCTTCTTTTTTTTCCTCTGATACATGAGATAAGAATGGATGAGATAAGAATGGATGAGATAAAAATTGCATGGACAGTGAGAAAGCTAGTGCTTTTTGGATGAGTAGACCACTACTGTTAGCAGTAGAGTACCATATCTCAAATCATAGAATCATGGAATAGTTTAAAAGCATCTTAAAGACCTTAAAGGCCATCTAGTTGCAACCCCCTTGCCATGGGCAGGGACACCTTCCACTAGACCAGGTTGCTCAAAGCCCCTTCCAACCTGGCAATATAAAGCAATAGACAGTTTCCAAAACACAATATACCATTTTTGAGGAAGTGGGGTAATATAATCCATCTGGGAGAGGGGACAGAAAGAACAGTTATTTGGAAACCAGCAGCATACAGCAAATGATCCCTGTTACAACTCTCTGTATTTCATAGTTCAGTGACAGTCTGAGATGGACTGACCAGGCCTTCATGTCTGTGTAGCAGTTTTCACTTGCATAAATTGGTGCTTAAGTTCTCCCAGAACCAGAAACATTGCTGCCAGTTAATTATAGTTTCTTGACACATTTGTCTACAAAATGAGATCAGTAGGGTATAATAAGCAAGCATCATGTGTGAATGGGTGTGCACCAAGCAACATCCAAATGTGCACCACACCAAGTACTCACAGACATTAAAAGGCTGACAGAATATATAGGATGACACTGTTCATCATCCAGCTTAGACAAATAAGCAGAGCACCCTTGAATAGCAACAGCTGTTGGTCAGGGCACAGCAGTCAGTCAAGGTCTAACTGCTAGAAACACAGAAATCTATCACTTGATGAGAAGGCCTTGGGCACCTGATGAAGCTGATTAGGCAATTGTGACAAGGTTATAAAAGAGCCTCATCTATTAGTAAGGGTATGGTCTGGAACAGCAGGAAGAGAACAGCAGAGCTGATGAAGAGGCTGCAGGTAACCTTCATTGGGCGAAGTGTCTCTAAAGTGTGTGGAAAAGAGACAGCCAGAATTGTCAGAGGTGTGTTTGTTTAGATTCTGTTTCACTATTTACTGTTTCCCTTAAGGTAAAAGTAGCTTTTCAGAACTTCTATGCAAGCATATTTGTGTGATGTACATTACTTCCTGCATATCTCTGAGGAGGTAACCTATGAATCTGCAGTCCCTTGAGCCTGATACTGTGGATTCTCAAGTATCAATGTTGGAGCTTAGACACCTCACAGGGCTTGGAAATCAGGCAACAAGAGCACCCCATCTGTGGAAGCTCAGACATTTCCATGTGGTTATAAGGTCTGACTCCTCTACTGAAAATAAAATCCAAAACAAAAATCCCATTCTCTGATAAGGTCCCTAGCCTTTGAAGACTTTGCACCTTTTCATATGCAATTCCAGCTGCTGCTTGCCCATGCTCTTCATTCCTACCGATGTCTTCTTTCTCATTAGGTAAGGATGATCTAAATGAATCTCTGTCTTGGGATTTAGACTTAACTTCTTTGGGACGATTCATTGGCTTTTTATTGGAAAGAGTGTTTGATATTTGGCTTCCTTTCTGACAGCTGCCTGTAAATATAGGTCCTTTTTCAACTGAAAATGGGTGGTGTTTCCCTGAAATGAGGGGGGGTGTAGCACTTTAAATTATTCTGTGGCAACTGGACTGTTTCAACCCAGATTTCACTTCACATTAACAGCACTGAGTGCAAAATTAAAGTTTTGTTGAGATCACCAAGAGAGAAGGACTTATGACTATCCTTGACCAAAACACTGTGCTGAAACTATACCAGTAACTCGTCAGCCTTGAAAGAGCAAAGACAAAAATACTACAGCAGCTGTCCCATTGATCAGCTTGTGCTTATTCAAAACTGTGCAGATCTGACATTTAGTACTAAAGTAGACATTTCCCAGTTCATTCACAATTATGTGGGGGAGTTGGGTAACCTTTGCAATATGTGCCTGTAAATAAGCCTTATCCTGGGAGTGAAGGATTCCTAATAAGTAATTAATTGAAGATTAAGTTCTACATCTTGAAAATATTATAATCCATATCCTGGGTTACTTCCACTTTTGTATCACTTGTTTAAGCAGTCACCATTTTGAATCCAGATCATGTAATATGTTCTGGGGTCAGTATGCTTTCTAGTAATATTCTGCAATGGAAATTACTTCCTGACTGTGACACGAGGAAGAATAAGTTGCATTTTTTAGCAGATGCACTGAGCAAAAGTTACAGGATTTTGGAGTTGAAATATAGTCTTGGTATTACAAACAGACTTCACCAACTTTCCTTTTCACAGTGTTTGTTAGTCACCAGGTGTCTTGTTCTTTCTGCTTACTTGCTCATAGCTTTGTTTCTTGTATGTGACTTCTTTCTCCAGTCTATTTCAAAATCATTCTTTCTCCCAAGCACAATTGTTTTCTGTTACCTATTAGGCTATAGTGTGTGTTGCTCTGTCCACTGTTTCTGCTCTGCCTGAATTTCTCTTGAAGAATGATACTGGTCTGTGGTTGAAAGTGGAGGACAGGACTGCCAAGTACAGTGTTTTCCCTTCCATTTATCTGGTCAGAATTCACTCTTAAACAATTTTCTTTGCCTCATGGGTATCAGTTTGTACAACAGAAGTACAGGCTGTGTGATGATCAAGACATGAACGTGTGCCCAGTGACCTCTGAGAGATGACCAGGAATGTGCTTTACTCCTGGTACTAAAGGAATAGCCTGTCTGCTATTAGTAGTATCTGTGCTCAGACTTGTGCATATCTTTCAATTTTCTTCTTTGATAAAAATCCAGGTTAAAACCAGGGAAGTGGATGATTTAAAATCTTGAGGATTCTCCTTTTGTCAGGCAACTATCCCTTAACCCAAAATACGTTTGTCCAGGAGGCTGTGAATCTACATCTGAGAGCAGAATCCACAGCCGATGAGTGCAAGTCAGGGACGGATGTCGTTGAAGTCAATAGGGTTGTGGGTATTCAGCTTTTCAGTTTTTATGCATAAATGACTGTAATCACCTTAGTGTTATATCAAAGTATTCTGACTTTGCTTAATCTTTTTATCCTCTTCCTTTCCTCCTCCCTATAAAACGTCTGTTCCCAGCTCAGTTGAAGTTCAAAACCACTGAGCTACTCCTTTATGACTGTGTCAGCGTTGTTCTCAGGCTAAAGTTGAAAACACAGCACTGCGCCAGCTACTAAGAAAGAGAAAAATGACTGTTACAGCTGAACCCAGGACAAACTGTTAAGGACCTGAATGATAACTTTCAGTTCTGGTAACTCAAGGACAATGATCAGCTATTTCAAAGACTCTGTGTGTGTGACAGTGTAGAAAATGTTTCTATTCTGTCAATTCCAATGCCATCTACTTATCTGGAAAATAAAAAAATATGAGCCCTCAAGTGTATTTAAAAATGATGAAAATACTTTGGGGGAAAAAAATATACAATGGATTTAGAGTACAGTCAGAGTGTTTATTTTGAAGGGCTGTCATAGTGTCTGAATTCTTAATCAGAGCTGATGTTACAATTTGTCCATTTGCAGTAATATATGAAATAAAAGTATATGTACAATGTTATGTGACAGATAGCCCACTTTGCTCTTAATAAATATGTAGACTATAGATGTAGGGAATCTGTGTTCATGATAGGTTCTGAGATATTTCTTAGCTTTTAAATTTGAAGACTCTATTTTCTTGTAAAGGATTTTGAAGACTGAAGAGTGTATGTATCATGATTGAAGATACCCATATAGAATGAGACAATATGATTAAATGACAGCAAATATTTCTGTATAACCAGAAAGCCTGTTCTTATTTATATGAAATATGTATGTTGTGGAAAGCCAATTTGTTGACCCGTCTTTTTCAGTGTTTCCAGACTAAATTGTGTCACCAGGTATTTACCCCTGCTCATCAAAGGCATTATTCAAAGCTAACTTTATTTTCCCTAGGCAAAACTGATTCTGTCTTACCCCAAGTTACCCCCTCATTTTGCTGTTGACTTGGAGATATTTCTTGCTTTGCATTTTTCGTTTGTCTCTAAAATTCATTTCCTTTTGTTATGACTGGGTTTTTTTTGTGCTGTTTCTTCAGCATTTCTGCTTTACTTCCACTTTCTTCATCTCTTTTATTAAAGTGATTTCAGTGGCCAGATCTTGAATCAAACACTCAAAACATCTTTTGCTATCTACCTATATATGTATTTTTCCATTTGAGATGTCTTGAATATCTTTAAATGAATGTACTTGTGACTCTGTTTCAAATGTATTTCTTTGATATATTCTTCAGTCTTAGTTCAGCTAAGGTCTTCTACAACAGTGTATGTAGAGCCTGAATGGTGAAATATGGTATGTAAAGTGTGGCAGAAAACATTAGCCTTGGGGTTTGTGTGAAACTGTTCCAGCTGTATGTGATGGATTCAGGGCTAGAGAAAGGTAGTACTCATTCTTTTAACAGCACAGGCCCATGTCCTGAGTCCTTTGACTCTGCATAGCAAGTGTGCGCACTGGCATAATTTTTTAGACTTGTAGACGTGCAGAATAGTTGTGTGCTCATGGACAGACTGCCTGCTTGCTTTGAGTGTGCATGGATTCTTCATATCTCTTCATCTGCATAGGATCCAGAGCCTAAGTAAGCCTCCACAGGCAGCTCTCCTTTAAAGAAAGAAATGGTGATGCCCATATCCATTTCTTACAGAATACCATAAGAGTTGAAACATCTTCTGGGGGACAAAAGACTAGGATAACATATCTTTCTCTGATAAAGTTGAACACCATTGCATTGCTTGCCTGAATGCAATAGAATCTGATGGCATGGAAGAGGATAGAATGTATTTTTCCTTTGAGAGCTCTTCTGGGAACATGACATTGTTTGGGAGAGAGGGAAAAAATTAAAGGAAGGCTGCATCACATACCTTTCTGGAATAAGAGAGTTCTGGGTGTTAGTCCCTGTTCTTATTAAAATGTCTATATTTTTATTAATTGAGAAATTCTTTTCCTGTCTTTTGAGAGTTAAAGCCTTGGCTTTTGTTTATGCTTTGCTTTTTGCTGTTATGGCTAACTGCATAGGAGTAGTCAAACAGTCTCCATTGTATTAGCTAGAGCACCCAAAGGGGAAAATTGCAATCACTTGAATTCAGTCAGTGAGTGCTTTTGGCACAGTGGTTACCATAACCTAACAAGCAGACTCAGCAGGAGACCTGCAGGATTCAGCTTTTGCACAACAAAGGTAGAAGACAGTTTTGAGCAACGATGGTTAGCCTAAAGCTTGCATGTACTTTATAGGATACCCTTGGTTAAAGTCCTCTATGTGCACAGTGCAGATCTATTGGACCACGGTGCAGTTTCCTCCTGGCTCACTTTCTGAGGAAATGAGGGTACAGGAGGGAGAATTATTATGCAGTGGGATATTGCCCAAGCGCAGGATGAGAGCACATCTGGGGCATGTATCCAGGCCTTAAAGCTGGAAGACATTTAATAGTCACAGCTAGAAATGGAGGGGGACATAAGGCAACAACTGTGGCATTCTGCGCTGAGTTTAGAAATCTTCATTTTTAATAGAATATAAATCCCAGTACATTTTTGGTACTCAACTTCTCATCTAATGACAGCTGCTTGAAGAGACAACTTGTTCTGGTCTGTTCTGAACCACAGGTTCTGTCATACTCTCACATACGGGTTCAAAGCTGTTTGTGCTTGTGATGTTATGGTCCCTGCCTACTCTGTTTCCCTTTAATAGACTGTGCAGTTTGGGCAGTTGGTGGCAGTTTTCAATACAGGGCTTTCAATATGCTTGTGTTGCAGAAAGTCAAGCAGATGAGGTTTGGTGGTGTTGGCAGAGATTTTTCTCCCTTTACGGCAGGAGAACAGCAAGTTCAAAACTTGAGCCTGAGGCTCTGTTGAATAAAAGGCCTCATTAGTCCCACAGCTGATCACTTTTCTGAGACACTCTTTGGAATATAAGGGTCAAGTGAATTCTGTCACTTTCTGTTGGCTTTGACTGTGGATGCTGGAAATACAAAGTCTTACATAGCTGATTAACTCAACAGCAATAAGCTTTCCATAAACCTGTTTACCTTGTTAAAAGGAGCTGTGCATGTTTTTAAGCTACTGGAAGGCCACATACCCTTTTTCTCTGTGAATGTGCAAAATACTTTTGTGGATGTGCAAAATGCTCTGACCTTTGGATGCAGTTTTAGCTTCTCTTCCCATGAAATACTGGTACAAGCATAAGACTGATGGCTTACTGTAAGGCTTGGCTTGTACTTGGTGACTTACTGTCATCCCTCCGCTCTTCCTGTGAGAAGTAGTAACTTAACTTCATCTTAGTCCTTGTGCTGTGTTGCCCTCAGCAGCTTAGAGTATTTGCTGTCAGTCACACTGCTTCACTTTGCACTGTGTTTGTCAGGATACACATACAAACTGTGCATTAACCACAATTTTGGGAGAAGGAGAAATGGCAAACAAAAGAAAACAAACTGAGCTGAAAAGGCTGGGGTTTTTTATGTCGCTAGCAAAAGTTTATGGAAAGGAGGTGAAAGGAAGCTCATAATAGGTTTGTTTCTAAGGTCCACTCACACTGACAGGTTTTTTTGAGCTTTTGAGAAAGAACAGTTTAGCCTGTCCTTGAGTTGCAGCTGTAATTACAGCTATAAATGTTTAAAATCAATTCCAGGAAAATCTCACATAGTGGGAAAAGAAGAAAAAAAGTCTTCAACTTCAGAGGGGAGCAAGCCTGAAATATGAACAAGTAAGCAGTCATCATGTTGATCTGAAAATGTCTGAGTTCATGAGGATGTTGTGTCACCCAAAGGAAATTTGCTCCCATGAACCGGATTAATCTGAGAAATGCAAAACTTCAGATAAATAGGGTATTCTCACTAAGATCTCCAAGTGTCTCAGGGAGATGGATGCTTATTATGTGCAATTCTGTACTAAGAAGAATGAAAAAAAAATCAAGGGATAAAAAGCAAGCAAGTGTTCTGCAGTGCCAAAGGGAAGGAGTGAAATATGTTTATATTTTGGCTTCTTGGCCAGGTCAGAAAAGAACTCCTGGCAATGGTGCTTATCAATACTGATGAGAGAACTTCAGAGGATATGTTAAAGATCATAGCTCTTTTCAGACAGGAAGAAAGGGTGGTATTTTGAGGCATGTAATCTAGAATCACTGAGAAACCCATCCATTTAATGTTTCAACCTCTTAATAAATAGTAAATAATATAAGTTCTGTGAATTTCTGATGCCCCTTAACTATAAAGGAGAAAATCCATAAGCAAGTGTATGTATGATTGATTTCTGTAAATAAGACACTGAGAGATGTAAAAAAAAAACCCTAACAAATTTACATGTGCTTATATTTGGAGTGTTGCCTTCAGTGAAATATGAAGTAGGGCACACATGAAGTTGTAAACAAGTGAGTTTCCTATCTGACAGGCAATATATGATGTGCATGGATTAATTTCCGATAAATACTTTTTATAGCTATTTCATCTGGGTTGTTTAAATTAGATTTTAAATGAAGTCTCTAGGCTTCAGGTACTGTATGTTCCCTTCTAAACAGATTTCAATAAGAGGTCTAAATTTGAAAAAAATAAGCCCAACAAAAAACGAGGGGGGTGTGGATTCAAAAACCAGCTGAAAGTTTCTATCCTAGTCAGTCTAAGGGGAGCTGCTTTTCTCCTGTATTTACTGATCAACTTAAACTTCATTTCAAGTTGCTGCCATACACTGGACCTATGAAAGATGCCTTTTGTTTTTCCGTGTTAGATACCTATCATGGAGAAAAAGCTGGACTCCTAGAGGCATGTGTTCAAAAGACAAGATGCAGTGGATACAACTAGGGACATTGGATATTTATTTCTATTTCTCCCTTTCCATGTAGGATGCTTCATCCTTGGGTCTATTCAAAATGTGACTGTAGATCATCTAGTCAAATTGTTCCACCAGACCCACTATGAGCAGGAGATTGGATTAAATGAGTAAAAAAAGTTCCTTTTAAACCTGCACAGTTCTGTAATTCTTAATAAATAGTTAAAATATGAGAAAGTTACAAACATTTACCTGAATCAAGTGGTGCTTGTTTAAATATTGTTTAACATCTGGAAAGAAGTCCTTTTTATTGATATATTAAAGCTTTCTTTTGAAAATAGGAAGCTATTAATTGCTTTATAGTGTAACTTTGCTGTGCAACAGAAGAGTCAGTGACTGTTCTCGCCTTTTGACTGTTTTGGATGCATTTTCTGAAGTTTCACTTAATGAAATCTAGTTTTTGGTACTGGAAAAGACAGGGAACTATATTTACATTTCTCATATCATGTGTGGCTTTACAGATCTGTTTTATCTTCCTTACCAGTAATCTTTGTTACAGGCAAAGAAAGGCTGATGAAAATAGACTTAATTCCCAGAAGTCAGGAACTGCCAATACCTGTATCTTTGTATTTACTTTTTGAGGAGATATTCCCTAGCCTGCAAGCCTCCTAAACACTGCTTTATTGAGAGAGTTCCTCTGCATTAGTACAGTCTACCATCTCTAAGGAATCACTGAATCCTGCATGTGCTAGCTTCACAGTGGTGGTCTTTGCTCCACAGTACTACATAGGCTTTCCTGTACACAAAACAAATGACAGTTTATCACAAGAGTTAGAATTTAATCCATAGATTTAGCAAAAAAAGAATATCAAAAGTAAATATAATATGAAGTTTTATGCTTACAAATAAGATACCTTTCTAGCATTTCTAGTGTCTCTCTCAAAGTCTTTGTCTCCTTTACTCCTCCTCCTCCTTTGAGCTACCTTCCCTCTTTTTCTCTTCCTTTGCTACAGGCTTGCCCCCTTCTCTCCTTTCTTCCTTTTGTGATGTGCTTTAACTTGTGTATCCTTCCACTTATGCAATGTGTAGTGATCTCATCTGGACTAAATTTTCAATCTCTTATTGCTACCCCAATACTGCCTCATTTATTACAACAGAGGCATTTTTTCTAAACACAGTTCTTTTGTATCCGTTGTGCTTAGGGACTGGGACTCCAGTTTAGATTTTTCTCTTTCTGTCCCTGCATGATAAATGTGATCTGCTGAAGCATAATAAGGAGTTTTGTAAACAAAGGACATGACAAATCTACTGATCCATTACAGCTTTATACTGCAGTAAGCTAAACTGTGAAAAACACTATGACTCCTGAAATGAATGAGGTTTCAGAAAGTTTTTCTCCTTATACCAAAACATAATAAATTCTCTAACAGTGGGGTACATAAAAAATGCCTTTCTCTGTAGATCATTTCTTTTTTTTTTTTTTTTAACGATGAGATGCATGATTAAAAGCGTGTCTTTTGGCAGATAATGGTGACATCTGGACTTTATTTTTTTGGTCATTGATCAAAATACCATGATGGTCTTCAGGAGCAAAGGAAATCTAATTTCTTTTGTTGGCTCAAGCTCAACCAGGGAGTGCATATGAAAAAATGGATAACGGAGCAGTAATGAGAGATACATAGATGTTTATTTCTGGGTCACTTAGTTGAATCTGATCCAAGTCAATCCTGACTGATATTTCTTGCAAATTGATAGCTGTTTAGTTAAACATGAAGTGAGTTGGCATTGCCCTACACATTATAATTTCTTTATCTTCTTTAATTTTTGAAGCTGAAATCACAGATGTTGCGTGAATAAAAGCAACTGTTGCTAGAAGTTTTGTTCAATTGGATGGAAGCCCATGTTTTATCACAGAAGTCATTCAGCAAATACTGTCTGCAAGATTGAGCCTGCAGCTAGGTCCTAACACCCCTACAGAGATGGGGACATTTTTATTGTCAGGATAAGCAGCTCCTAACCACAGGGTGAGACACCAGCTGACATTAAATTTTTGGAAAGTGGGTAGATAAGATTCCTAACAGCTGCAAGTGTATTCTCAGGGTAATTACCATCTAGACAACCTTTTATATGAACCCTCTTGGAGGCACAAACCCTGTGAATTCAAAGCTCTGCACCCCATTTTCATAGCATAAAGCCTTGTTATTCTCAGAGCTCTCCCTAGAACCAGTGTTTTCAAGACTTCAAGGTATCCAGCTGTTCTGTCTACTAAGAGTCTGGGCAGGATTTCCTACAAACCCTATTTGCATTCATTGAAGGTTACCAATCTGGTGATGTTTCAAATTAAATTTTATTTCACTGGAAAATTTCTGACCAGCTGTTCCCCCAGCAACCTCTGTTTCTAATGCTGCCTGTTTGAAGCTCTAATCTCTGAAACTGAAGATCCCAGATGATGAATGAATACAAAATAATGGAACTAATATGGTGCATGCTAATCTTCTTGGCTTAAACACTTTAGTTTTTGATATATTGCATCCTCTATCCATTATGTGATAACTGTTTCTTTCTGCTATTTCAATTGGGAGCTTTCTCAGGCATAGATGTCTTCCTTATTTTTCATAATTTGCATTTTTTAAAACTATATAAAAATAATAATTGTTCTTTTTACTGCCTTCTGTGGAAATCTTGTGACTAAAAGGAGAGAAGGTTTTGCTTTGTGCTTCAACTCCAGCAATACTCTTTCACGTGCCTTTCATCCAGGCATACCCCATTTACTCAGCCCTTATGTAGATTAGAGTACAATAGAGATAAGAGAATATTTATAGCAAATAATTAATGTTCAATATGGAATTAACTTCTTCCTGATCTGATATAGGAAAATGTTTTTTTTTAAGGCCTTATACAAGTGCAATTTAGATTAGTCAAGGTCCCCAGAGTTACCATTTACTTTGCATTGGGGCAGGAGTAGAGTCAACTTGCTGGTGTCTTTGGGATGAAGCACTTTCAGTGTATCAATAATGATAAGAATAAAACCCAAAGAAAGTAAGAGGGGATTATTGAATAAGAAATGCTCTGCTCAGGTAGACAAAATGGTGGTGGTCTATATCTGAAATACATATCCAGAATCTGACGTCTTTTATAGCAACCCAACCATGTTTAGTCTGTCCATAATTTGCCAAATGTTTGCTCTTTCATAAGGAAGGCTGGGCAAGCAATCCCAGGCACTAGCTTTATGCTCTGGTTTTTCAGTTCACAGGTGATGTGTAGCATTAAATTGCAATTGATACCCCAAAGGGAATTTAAGATGACTTAAGTGTTTTTAGTACAGGGTTAAGAGGTAAAATGGCTATAAAAGGTGTTTTTATGTATGTACTGGGAAAAATGAGTCTTGTTCTGCTATGTTTTACTTTCTCCAATATCAGAAAAGCTCTGAATTATTTCATTTAGTACAAACACAGCAGAAGTATTAATTATGAAAGGAGACTGTAATGCATTAGAAATCTCTGCTTTAAACAAGTGGTTTATAGTTCAAAGAATGTAGGAACTTCAAAAGGTTGTACAGCAAGCTCTGTGGGTCAGTGTCCCAGCTGCTAGAGGAGCATGCCTATGCTGGAGACTGTCACTGGGCACATAGGTGGTGCAGTACAGTTTCTTCATCACAAGTTCCAGATCCCTGGAGCCAAACATATTTGAACTTTTCAAGTGATAGCCAATACTAGATGCTCACAGTCTGACAGAGTGCACTACAGTGTTATTGCAGTATAGCATGCAGAGCAATTTACAGTTCCCTGTAAGTCCCTTCTTTTCATAAGGAAATGGAATATACTGTGAAGTGCGAGGGATGTTTGAGGGGTGTAGGTGTCAATATGAGAACTCAACACAGCTCTGAAAGACCTGAGACAAAATTGTTTTTTTCCCCACTCAAAGAAGTCCTTGAATAGGGTTTTTCATGCTTCAAAATCCAGTAACTTGTCAATGACTGAGAGCAGAAACACTGCAGAGTCCTGCCTTGTGTGCAGGGCTTGCTGCAGAGGAGAAACCACTATTCTGGGCAGGGAAGGCCTCTTTGTCCTCACTGGAAGAGATAAGATGTACTTTATTGATACTGTCAGGCTATTTGATCAACTTCCTAAAAATGAAAGGAGAAAGGAGGGTGTTGCCCCAGCTGTGATGAAGAGTTCCTTGGTGTCTTTTCAGGACAAAAGCTTTGTCCTGTGAGTTCCAGGCTAATTCAAATGTAGGACAGAAAAACAGTAATTTTCTGGTTTTCACCCTCTGTAGGTAATGCAGTAGACTGATTTGAATTTGGTGTAAATCCCAACCTGTGTGTATGTTCAACATTTATTGGAAACACTAAATTTTGACCTTATTGATAAACACTCTGGTCAATAGTCCCATTGAATTGGAGGACTTCCCAGAGTACCTGTGACCAGGGGCAAGTCAGATCAGAAGAATGCATTAAACAAAAAATAATTGTGTGTTCATTCTCATTTCCTCTCTAGCAGCTGACCATAATTTACTGCAGTATCATCCTTTATTATCTTTCCTGAAGAAAATTGTTGATTTTTCTAAAGAATAGGAGGAGAATTAATATGTTTTGCAGAAGTATGTTGTTGAAGTCAGAGACAAATTCTTCAAATCATTAGTCTTGAACTCTTTTAAATTATGAATAAACCATAGGAACAGGATGAGAAAGAGTAGCTCAATCTGCTGAAAATTGGGTCCTTGAGAACAAAAGGAAAAGATGCTATAGTGCAGTAGGCACTGCTCTTCCTCAGATATGAGTTGTTGCATTTATCAAGCTAGCCATGACTTTTCAGAGCATAAGGAAGACACATTTTCTCATATTAGTAATGGGTGTAGTGCAAGTCATGAATATTTTCCTGAAAAAGAAATGCTGTCTTTCTTCTAGAGTTCTTGGAAATATATTAACTTCATGCAGCTACTGTGTGTCTTCTCTATTGCTGCTGCTCTGCTATCTTGAGAGACTCAGCTTCACAAGACAGACAGTAGGGAAGCTTAAAACAGCCAACTTCTTATCATTTCCAGGAAAAGCTATTCCCCATTTTACGGCCAAATCCTAGAGGAAATAACAGGGAACTGATGAATATGGGGGCCCACTGATGGGGAACGCAGATGCTCAGGAACTGTGACTTGAACACCAAGGAGGAGGAAGGCAATGAAAGGGAAAAAAATCTTGTTACTAGGAATAAAAGAGAAAAGGGAGTTAGAGTGAGAGAAGGAGAACAAATTTAATTGCATCTTTTTAATACAGTGAAAAATCATATCTTTTTCCTCATAAAAAGAAAACAAAACTTCATTCAAGTAATGATTCATGGCACATTAGAAAGAATATCTGATTATATATCTCAAAGACAATGAACAGCTGCACTCTTGGAATTATTTAAAAAGCTGAAAGGTATAACCAAATGGTCCTCTGTAGCAAAGTAATGGTGTAATTTGTATTAAACACAATATTTCATTGATTTATGCCATTTAATTTTATGTTAAAAGATTTTTATAGTCATGATGAAGAGCCTAGGCATTTGTCTAGAGGAGGAAGAAAGGACCTTGTAGCATCTGGAAAAACAATTGTAACAATGTGCACATTAGAGCTCTAAGAATAATTGATTATTCTGTTGCTTATAAAATGGAAGTAGAAATCTTAAAATACTTCCCATTGCAGTAAAAAGAACCAAAACCACAAAACAAAACCAAAATCTTACCAGAATAGCAATTCCAAAAGATTTTGTTCTGGTTGATTTATTCATCCTCTTGTTTCAGATTGAAATATTCAGTTCCTTATTAGCAACAATGGAGGATGTCCCAGTGCAGGTGGGCTGCCTTGGATAAAAATTGAGACCAAGAGATAAGATCACAGGTGGAGTGGTCAGTGGTGATTTATGGAGATGATGGAGGTTTGGAGAATCAACGAGGAGACAGGGTCTAAAGGTATGAAAGAGTCACAAAGCCATTTCAAGGGACATTTCAAGGAGTTGGATGCAGGTTTTCTTCTCATTGCTGGTTTTCCTTGACAGAATATTTTGATGCCTGTTTGATCTTTCTCCCTGTGAGAAATCCACCACACCTTTTTTTTCAACATCAGGGAGCAATGTAAGGAAAGAACCAAGGCTGCAGCTGGGTGAGGCTGCCACTTAACCATGGAGAGAGCAGTGTGGCCAAAGGGTGCCCTGGAGCTCATTCACCCTTGCTGGGGAAAGAACGGCATGTGAGAAGGTCCCTGCGGACCTCCAGCCCTTCCCGGAATACCACACCCTGCAATCCCTACTCATGCGGGGTACATGTTTCTGTTTGCTGCTCCCATTGGCCCTGCCAGCCTGCTGCCTGCCCTGGCGCTGTGCTAGTGCTTTCTGTGGAGCTGCCCCAGTGCCCACCCAGCCACTGGCTCTGGGTTTCTTCAATTTTCTCTTTTTTCTTTTTAAGCCTGAGTAATCACTGTCCAAACAGTATATCAGCAAAAATGCCCATCTGCAATTTGGCTGGTGAACTTGATATTTTGCACTGGTTATTCTGGCTTTGATGAGATTTTAGTATAAGGACAGATTAGTTTGATTTCTAGAGATAAAATGCTGACTACTATTTCAGCTAGCAAAATATTCTGTACCTATTTCAACCTGTTTAATGCATCATCTTAATTTATTCATTCATTTAAAGAGCATAAATATTTAGTTCTTGTCTTGTAAAAGCTGGAAAATATTTTAAACTTTCCAGTTTGCTATTGCCACCTCTCAAACAGGAGCAGAAAAGAAACTCCTACAGATATGTACCTTTATATTGACTTTTGTTCCTGTTGCCTATCTGTTCCTTACTGTTGGTTTAAGAAAATAGATCCAGTTTTGCTTCTATGGATTTTTTTTTTTTTAACTCAGATTCTTCCAGTATTTACAGAGTTGATTAAAAATGTGTCCAGTTAGTTCTGTTTTCAATAGGAGGGAATTTCCATTTAGAAAAAGAACTTAGCTCTCTTTCTTAGATCTGAGTCTCTCTGCAGTTGGTATATTTGCTAATCCTTGATTTTCATGTATACTCCAAAATGCATGGTAAGCATGGTCGTGGTAGTATCATAAAAAAGGTTTGCACACAGATTGTTACTAGCATCAGTAATTTACTGTTCTTGCCTACCCACCTGAATACAAGAGTAGAAGAAACTTGAAGGAAATCCATACAATCAATTTTAAAGATTTCATAAGGCTATATAAAGAATCAAATTAACTCTCAATTGATTTAAACAGAATGCTTTGTTTGTATTCCTTATATTCTTTCACCAAGAAAGTCTGAGAATTTTAATTAGCTTATGAATCTTTCTTCAGTTAAAACCAATTATTAGACTAGGTGAGAATTCACTTTTGTGTCATTTCCATTGCTTACAAATAATTAACATAGGACTACTTAAGGTCAGAGTAATTATGTTTTTAAGAGACAACTTATTGCATTGATTATATTTTCTTATGACTAATAAAGAATTTAAAAAATTTAATTTTTAAACATTTTAATTTCTGTAGCTGAATTTACAGAATAATCAATTTATAGTGGTATTATAGAATCATAGAATAGTTAGGGTTGGAAAGGACCTTAAGATCATCTAGTACCAACCCCCCTGCCATGGGCAGGGGCACCTCCCACTAAACCATATCACTCAAGGCTATGTCCAACCTGGTCTTGAAACACTGACAGTGATGGAGCATTCACAGCTTCCCTGGACAACCCATTCCAGTGCCTCACCACCCTTACAGTAAAGAATTTCTTCC
>JAOEHX010010557.1:0-13177 GCA_025448015.1 Bolborhynchus lineola | reverse complement strand
TGGCATAAGCAAGCCCTCTGGAATCTGGACAGACTATATTCCTGATGTTTCATATCAATCCAGCCCAGCAGCCCCAAGATAGGATAATGGGTTATGGACCTCTAACAAAACCCTGTCACAAAAGGGATTGAGAAAAAGCTTATTTCTAAACCTATCTTCCCGTTCACATCTACTAAAGCTTTCATTAATCTCCTGATTCTCAATTTCAAGATTGAGAATCATAGTAATTGAGACATCACTTCTCCACTCTGCCTAAGGTTTTAAAGTGAGAATCTACCCTTTAATAGCAGGATACTGAGCCAGCTATGCGGCTGATGCAAAGTGATGACACTGTTGCTACACATGATTTGCGAGCAAAGGATCTGGCTCCCCACTCCCCATGGAGATTCAGTAAGTCTAAAAGACCCATTAGCTTTACTACCCTAGTTAACACCTTGGTTAATTTAAAGATTCCAGAATAAAATAACTCGCATGACTCTGTAATAAAGCTGCAGTCCATTGATTATGAACATTTGTACAGCTGAAGTCAGAAAATTTAGCTAATTTACAATGGTATCTCCTTTGCCTTTTGACTGCCCACTGAAGACACCTAAACAATTCAAGCAAAATAGTTATGCTATCCTTAAATTGTCTGTAGTTGAATTGGTTGTTCAAGGAACACAGCCACAGGTAGGACTGGCTTCTTATTACGGCCATGCTAGGTACAAACAGGTAGTCAAGGATAGTACCTAGTCTCTGAATTTATAATCTAAGTAGACCAGATGAGAAAGAAAAATATCACCCTCCTCTGAAGGTAACCCAAGTCCTAGTTAGATGAAGTGACTTACTGACAGGCAGGATTTCTCACAGCCAGGAATTTAACTGAGATCTTTTAAGGCACAGATCAGTACCTTCCCATCATATAAAATTCTTCCTACAGGTCTAAAAGGTTACACTACTTAAGAAATGTGACTTCTTATACCTGGCAAGATTTGTCAAAACAAAGAAATAAAGCAGAAAAAATAAAAAGAAAAGAAACAGTAATAAAACATAAATAGTTTTTTACATCTCCAAAGCAAAGCAGAAAATATTAGCTAATTCAACCTTACAAGACCCCTATGAGTTCAGTACAGGCTACACTTCTCAAACATGCTTTCTATTCCTCCCTTTCTCTTTCCTAAGCATGCAACCAAAATTGCAAATAAGGTAGATAATGCTTCTGTGTGGTAACCATGGTAATCAGCTGTATCAACTACTGTAAATGGCAATATACCCAACAAGTCTCCTAAACACAGACCTACTCCACTCACACAGGAGGTTTCCTACATGCAACCACTATGCCCTAAAATCTTTTTGCCGAGCAATGTGTTACAGGTGATATTCAGCAACTGCCCTTGGCCAACATGTTTCAGGGGTGGGTACAAGTACAAGACTAACAGATGCTCTGCTCTTTTGATTACTTCTGCTAAAGAAATACAAAGGCTAGTCCTTTCCTCTGAGTGCGCTGATACAAGATTACAGGCACCTCTAATTAGTATAACCTCTACCCGTTAGTATACCCTACCTCTAACATTTTTATATTAACCTTATTTTGTTTCACAGCTTAATTACTAAAGGTGCTATGTTGCCACATGATGACTAAGGCTGCTTAGTTTAATAATGTCAAACACTTTTTTCTGATGCTCTTACCTAGAGAGGTTGTTTTTCACATGCTAGTGGTTGGCTAAAACAGGGGTTCAGCAGGTTGAGGAAGGACTTGAGCATGCTAAAATCACTTAAATCCAGCATGGCTTTGCAACAGACAGCATAGGGTTCAGCTGCCATTGTCCTGACAATTTGGCACACCAAAATTCACCTCTTGGTCTCCAACAGCTTATATAAATAAATGCAGCATACCTGGCCAATTCTGCAAATCATACTGTTATTTAGACAAGCATTACAGTCAATCTCGGAGAGAGTGTAATCTCAATCAATCTACAACACGTAGGTCTGTACTCTGTTTCTAGCAACAATCTGCATAGCAGTATTCATTACCAAAACACTTCACAGGTGTTATACCCACAAGACAATCTCTGGATGGAGAAGACAGAAAACAAGAAAACAGAGTGTTGGCCATCTGCAGAAAGAAAGGAAGACTCACAGTACCTACATTTGGGACTGAAACCCTGGGTTCATAACACAAAGACTGTTGGCAAAGTACTGCAGAGCGACAGCCACCACAACCCATGTAGCCCTGGGTGTCCAGCTACATTGAGGCCTTGACTGTGACCTTTCAATACAGAAGTGGACAAAGCTCAGGATTCAGGTTTAATTCTGAAGATAAATGCACAGTACTTTATTAACTGACCCACGAGTCCTGGGAGATTCAAAGACTGAATTAAAGCTATTAAATATGTACCTGCAATTCTAACAGTTGTTTGCAACCAGGTTCTTAAAACACTCCCCAGCAGCTTCCCTGTGCTCCCCTAAACACTGCTTAATGTGCACATTTTAATTCTGTTCTAGTGCAGGTAGTTTTTAGCCCACCTTGCTCACCAGCAGCACTATCAGTGACATGATAAATACCTCTCAGGTATCATTCATCTTCTCCTTGTTATTAAGGTGAACTGTGTGTGCAGCATAACATTTTGTTTTAAAAGGACTTGGGGCTTTCAGGAGGAGAAAGGAGGAGATTAATATAATTGTCCATTCTTATTCTGCAGAAGGGAGGTGAAAGAAGCAGGCATCCCAGAGAGTGGCAGGCCATCAGGTTTGCAATCGTCCTTAGTGCCTCTGCATCTTTATTTAGTGCTACGAAAACACTGGGCAAACTCATTAACACCTGATTAATAGATAGGAAGAGACTCCCGGTTGTTCACCGCCTTTCTCTCTGATTTGAGGAATCACATCGCATCTGGAACTCCAAATCTGGAAAAAGATGGATTGAAACCAGTACACATCCCTCCCCATACACCCCGGGGGGCGTTGAGGGGCACTGAGAGGGACGGAGGCGAGCATCGCGGGGGCAGCAGCAGGCAGGCAGGCAGCGAGGAGGGAGCACGCCTAGCGCCCCCTTGCGGCCAAAGCCCCGACCTGAAACCGCCGCTTCCCCCGCCCCGCCGGTTCCCCCGTGGTCCGCAAAGGCCGCGCGCTGCAGTTCAGAGGCGAAAAAGAGAGGTGTCCCTAAGACCTGTCCTGCCCTTTTTGACTAGAAACGTGAGCTTTGCGCACACTGAATTGCGGTTAAAACTTGTAAAATAGACTAACTCTTCTGTTTCCGCAGGACTCTCTTGAGCAGCTAAATTAAGGCAAATGGTGTTCCTTTTGATTACTTTATGCTTTTGAATCAGAAGTCTTTGCCTGAATCGGGTTTTTAAATACCACAGAATGCTCCGGGATCTTAATGAGAACAATAAGGGCATGGGCGGGGGGCTGTGACGTGGAGCGAGGGAAATAAAAAGAGGCAGTGAAGTTACAGACGCTGTGCTCGGTACAGGCAAGCAAAGAAATGGATCTAACAGGGAGAGCCTGGGTTGCCTGACAGTTTTATCTGAAATGCAAATATACCGAACTGTTTGTAAAAGGAAACTGGCAGCGCTTCTGCCCCTAAAAGGGAAATTTTCAAAACCTGATGCTCATGGTTATGAAATAGAAAGGTGAGTGTAAAATCTGTGCTAAACCAGGAACACTGCTTCCTAGGGAAGTCTCTCATTTAAAGAGAGATGGTGCTGCACCTGCTATAAAACAGTGAGTATTTACAAGGCAAGACTGCTATCTGTGTCATGATATTTTGTGTTACTTCCAATAATGCAAATAAGGAACATTTCAATATACCTAGGAAGTTCTGCCATGTTTTCACCCAGTTTTGTGCTACCCCTTATGAGCCCTTGATAGGATATGGAAAGATCAAGAAACCAAAAAACAACAAAAGCATACTCCCTTAACTTAATTTAGATCCTGATTCTACATAGGGATACGTACATAGAAGAATTTCAATTTAGAACTGTAAATATTCATGTGTCTCCTGCAGCAAGTGCATCTCAGAAAGAAAGTTCTTAAAAATTGAAAGACACACCAAAAGCCAAGCAGAACCACTTCATGACTACTGTATACAGGTAGTAAGGTTATATGTTAATGCACAATTAAGGATTTTTTCCAGTGGAAGCACAGCTCTCCTAATCAGAGCTCCTTGGTACAGAAATGCATGGCATCTCTGGTAAAAATCCTGGATTCTCTTAGATTGAGTCATTCGCTTTTTCAGTATTTGCTCCATCCTCCATGCTTTCAACTGATGGCATCTGGTGTTGGACTGCAGTCACTGTCCCACAAAGAAATAATTCCAATATTGATATTTACAGCTTTACATAAATGTACCCTGAGAAAGGTATATGGGTAAAGATTGTCAGGTAAATAAAGGTGACAATACTTATGGTGCACACACCATTTAAATAAAACAGGGAAGAAAAAAAGCTTCATACCAGCTCTTGATTAAGCATCCTCCTACTGAGGAACGAAGTGAACCACAACTGATCAGAACTGGAGTCAGTAGAGTTTTGGAGCACTGCATGCCTGTAAGGAGGGTCATTCCAGCTCTTTTGGAAATCAATTCCATTCCCCCAGCTACCTACTGTTATATTTGTACCAGAATATTATTGTACAGTCTTGCTACACAGCCCTCCATTATAGAGCAGCTCTATTGGCATTTCAATGTTCAATGAAGGCTACAATTGCCACAGAGGTTTCAATTAAAGAAAATTCAAAATTAAAATGGAGGAAAAAAAAAAAAACCAAAAAAAGAAAAAAATGGTTGGGTTTAAGTTTCCAGCAAAGGCTGTCTGAAACTGTCTTCTTTTTCCCCCTCTTTCCAGAAGGGGAGTCTAAAGCATCTATTTAAACTGACGTGTTGAGAGAAATAAAAATGCCATCATTCCAGTGGTGTAGTAATAAATGAAAAATAGATATCCTCACCGATTTGGTGTAAACTCAATATTGCCCAAGTTAGAAGGGGGTAAACTACATTTACCTGTATTCACCCTTGGCTACATCACTGCAGGAGACTACTAGGACATATGAAAGTAGTTATTCAGTCCATAGCAGGCTATAATCACTATTTTTTCTAACTCCTAGTCTGGTTCAAACACCCTGTGTTACTCACAACAACCACGCAGGACTCCTTGTATCCTTATCTAAACAGAACAGCCCAGCAGAATGGGTTTCTACCAATCACTTTCTGTACATCAACATACGATGCCAGAGTGCTCCCTGGGTTACCAGACAGCACAACTGCTTACAAAATGTGGCTTATGTTTGCCTTTACTACTATCTTAGCTTGATTTTTTAATGATTTATCTTTTGTATTCATGGACTGGACAAATTGGGCTGTTGTGTTGGCTGTAACAGACCCTATATTTGAGTTCAAGATTAACATTGCAGCCAGTTTCCAAGGTGATGGCTACTTAATTATTGTTTATATAGAAGTGATTAACTAAATGCCAAAAAAATCCTGGATAAAACTTGAAAACAAGAAAGGTCTGTAAAAAGCTAAACATAAACCTAAAGAATTCAGGCGATTATGTGAGATCCTGGCTATAAGGGGGTTTAATTCCCTTAAACAATTTTATGTCAAGAACACCTTGCTGTAAACCCATTTGTAACGAGTTTACATCTTTCTAATTGCACTTTCACAATTCAGTTACTTTCTTTAAAATTTTGTACAAGACACGTCTGGAATGAGAGGCAATGATGGAGGGCAACAGCCATACTTGAGAGGGTTTTTTTCCATGCACAGGTCTCATTCCAATCCTTATTTTTACATCTTGATTGCATTTCACAATAACAACCAGGCACTCCAGGCAATGTTTCTAGGGCAATTACTACAATTCTTGGGTGGTCACTCTGCATTAGATTTCATGCCTTATAAAACAACATGAGGTGTGCTATAATGACTCAGAAATATATAGCCTTTCATGCCCTATTGCTTAATTAAGGAGGGTGTTTTGCAGTACAGATATTATTGCTAGTCTGTGGTTTTTAATTTTACTACACAGTGAAAGCACCCTAATTCATACCAGTAATGGCCAAACCTGCATTTTCTGAATTAGAAAATAAGTGAATAAACTGCAGAAAGAAAATCCGTGAACACCACAGTATTAAAGCAAATGTGCTTATTTGTCCTGGGAAATGTAGCTGAGTTTCGTTCTGGTGGTATTTGACAGCATAACAGCTTGGATGTTTTTAAATATAATGAGGCTTCAGACCCCAGCCCCACAATGAGCTCCCTGTGTGCAGACTCCTGTGCAAACATGGATTTCAGCAAGGCCTCCCGGGAGAGCTATCTGAGCATCACTTGTGGCAGTACCAAGAATGGGGGAACAAGATACTAGAAGGTCTTGTTGAAACAGTAAGGTTTTGTGGCGATTATCATTTCTGTGAGGTCGTAAAATAAAAACGAGTAATCTTCTGGTGACTTCTACATTAGCACAAGCACTGTAACTTTCAAAGCTATGCGTGACACTGATAAGTAGATAAGTCACAAAATCTGACCTACTTGAATAAATACCTATAATCTGATCAACAGTGTGCTATAATCTCCATTTCTCTCCTTTCTAGAAACCCATTGCCCTTTCTTCTGGGATATGCAAAATGGACAACTGTGCAGATAACAACTCATGGTTGAGTGCACTGTCACTACACATCTCTCTTTCTCCCTGTACAAGAAGTGAATAAAACTGTTGGCCCCAAGTCTTACACCACATAATTTTGACACCAGCAGTTCTCCACATGCTGCCAGTGAAAAGCGCTATTTCTAACAAATGCCAGCCATGACAATCTTCTGTGTTCAAAGCTGGGTGTTTGAAGGTCATGGGGGATCATGTAATGAGTACAGCAATTTGCATAGGATCCTCCAAAAAGATCCAAATCTTCTTGTATAAGCACAATGGTCCCTGCTGAAGGATCTGTTATCTCCAGCTTGCTCTATCACTCTCCATCAGCCTTGTCTGGGGAGCTCTGCCTGCTCATACCTCATGTGAATATGCCCTAACCTACAGCAGTTTGCATGAGCTGGAGGACATGAGCAATGACTGCCTACTTAAGCTGTTTAAGACAATCTTGGGTTAAGTTTGCCAACTTGGCCAAAAGAAATTCTTGGTCAAGTTGTCCAGATGAGGTCATTGGCCAAAACAGCTTTCCATCAAGGCTCTGCACACCTTTTCTTGACTCAATCCTGTAGCAAACTCCAAGAGCTCAGTCAGAATTGTAGGTTTTGTCCTGCCTTCAGAGAGTTTCAGCTCATCAAACTCCTGTCTGCACCTAGCTAGCAAACAATGCTTAATTATTGTCCCTAGTCTGGTGGAGGTACGTTTAGTCAGCAAATACCTAACTGCCTACTGGAGAACTTCATGAGGTTACCTTTACAGCTTCAGTTAGAAATCCTGAATCACCCATAGGCAGATTGCCTGAGTAATCAGAGCAGTGCTTCCACAGGTGCCTGGTTCATGGTGTTTCCTGCTTCCTTCAAAGCAAATCAGGCTAGCCTTATGCTAGTATTGCTCTTACCTGCACTGGCAACTTCTGGGAATAAAACTGTTTTCCCATGGTGGAAGGGAATTTGTGACAAGTATGGAAGCCATGTTTCATCCCAGGTTCATGAAGAAGTATGTGATGTCCCTCCTGAAAGTGATGAAGCACTGTACCTCTGCCACAGGAAATATAGTGATCTTTTGTCTGAGATCCAACTGCTTGTGACCATGAGCCCCAAAATTACTGAATATTTTTGAAAACTATTCTGGGTCTATGACCCACATCAGCAGTTATCAACAAGCTGTCCACAGTGCCACATGAAGATAAATTTCTTTCTATTGACTCAAAATTTATATGCAACCTACTTCAATGAAGCACACTTATTTTTCTCTTTCTGTTTGGAAAACAGTGGGTGGGGAAGAAATGGCTGCTCCAGTTTTATTTATGCTCTCTGTAATCATAAATATTCCTTTCAGTCTCCCTCTTACAAACAAAACAATCCAACACTGCAATCTCTTATATGCCAGGCCTGCTTCTGCACTCATTGTAGTCAGTGGCCAAAATTCATACAGATTTCACAGGGAACAAGAGTAGGCTTCTTATATAAGCTCTCCTTATACATTTTGCCATCTGTGCTGAATTAAACAAACAAACAAAAAAAAGCCATATTAAAATCAAGCTCAGCTGGAAACAGAAGGAGAGAAGGAAATACCAGCAACAGCTAAACATAAAGCAATAAACAGTTTTAAAAGGTGTTACAAATAATGGATGGCTTTTTTAAAAAAGTTACAGCTGCACTATATTTGACTTTCTTAAACAGGTCCATGGTGTGGCTCTTTCTTTAGTGAGTATTGCCTTTATTAACATCATGCATAAAATAATCTATAATACTCATTAACAGTATAGACAGCAATATGAAATATTTTAAATTATTGATGATTTTTCACTCCTGCAAGCAGAAAGACTTCTTCACTATAACCCCCTGTTATGGGCTATGTGTATGCTCAGATTTGCACAGTTTCATTTAGCAGAGAATCACACAAGTCCTGGGATTTATCCCTAGAGATTTTTCTCAGGGATAACAGGGCAAGGCTCTCTTTCTACTAAATATGATGGTGTGGCACAGGCTTTAAAACCAGCCAAGTACCCCTGTTTAGGAAAATACAAATAAGAAAAGAAGCCTTGGGCATGTACTTCCTTGAATCAGCCTGATTGCTATATTGTCCCTGAGGCAGAAATAAGGTTTACAGATACAGGTCCCAAATTTGGGCCAGCCCAAAGATAATGTAAGTGCATCTCTTTCCTCTCCCTCTTTTCACTACTGAAGGAGCTGGGTTTGCTGCACATCTTATTCTTATCTGCCATTATTAGGCTTTTTGGAAATGTATGAAAAAAATAAAATAAAATTCAACATCCCAGACATCTTCTTGGGTTTAAGATCTTAACAAATGAGGACACAGCTGGGCTACTGGGTGTGTGGATTTGCTAGCTGCAGGATTAAGTCCAGCTGAGCTGAAGTTTATAAACCAAGTTATTGACTTTAAAAATTCTCAAACCGCTTATCAAAACACACCACATTGAAAGAACACCCTTCCCAGAATCAAATGTGGTAAAGCTTTCTCAATTATAGGCAGCTTGTCCTCATACAGCCACCCTCACTGTACCCCTGCTAGTCTCCTGCATCTACTTTATTTCATTTATTTCAAGACTCACTCTCAAGTTGCTCTGACAAATAGCCTTTTCTATCTTCTATCCCAAATAAGCAGGGTCTAGGCAGCAAAAGGTTGGTTGCATATAGCCCAGCACTGAAAGGGGAAACAAATAGTCCTGCACAAGTCATCATCCTCCCCCAGCAAAGCCCAGGCTGCCATTAGGTGCTACTCGCCTAAAAGGATTTGTTTCTAGTTTGAAGTTAGCACAGTGCCTTTGTACACTGCTTTTCACTAAAGGTCTTATCCAGCTGCCATTAAAATCAATGAAAAGGCTCCCATTGACTTCAAAGGAATCGAGATATACCATATATTGCAGTAGATGAAAAATACCAAAGGAAAAGAAAACCTCTGTCTTGTAGCATATAACTTTCGATTTTTATATAGTCTTCATCATAAAAATGTTCTAAAGGGAAAGGACTGGAAGATTTTCCAAGTCTGCCAATGCTGAAAATGGACAAAAAAATAATTTAAAAAAGAAAAAATTTTCAAAGTCAGATGCTTAGCCATTTATTTCATATTTTTTCTGTCAAAAATTGCTTTCAATAGCAAGTATACAATTAGTTTGAATTCTAAATTACCAATAGAGCCAATAAAGTATTTTAAAGCAGATAATCTTTAGAGGTATACATATTCTGTCTGCCCACTTACTCATCAGTCACCAGACTTGCAGCTCCACCTTTCTGTGACTTTGGAGCCTTAAAAAAAGTCAGATATTAGTGCTTTTATTGCTTGTGTCTATAGGGAGAATCCCAGCACCTGCCTCTCAGCCCAGCGCTCTGTGACAGACATAAGATGGGATAACACATATAAGACAAAGAGGGATTTATTAGAGTACAGAATAAGGCTGGGCTAGAAATCCAGCTATGAATCTTTATAGATGCATATATTTAAAACACCTTTCAGCAGCTTTATATACCATTAGAGTTATTGGATTTTTCATCTTTGACTTAGATATGAATTATTTAATTAGAAACTTCAATACCTGCTTAACTTTGAAACCCTTCCGCTATTATCCTTATTCGAAAAAAATACTAGCACTTAAGAATTTCCCAGCAGCCCAAACTTTTAGTGAAAGCAGTAGTACAACTGAGGTGGGCTTCGTTATTCAGGCAATTCAGATTAGGCTATGCTTTGGTTCAGATTGCATCTGGCTTTCCTTGAATGTAGTGACCCAGTATTTGGTGATTATTTAGTGAATATGATTTTTTACCAAATTATCACCTCTGGATTCTTGGAATCCAACAGAAAACGTCTTGAAAATATCCAGACATCTCTAACTTTTTTTTAAACACTCAATTAATTCCATGGGTTTAAAATATTTTTTTAATTCAGTATCTTCAGCAGGTGTTTCTCTTTCTTTCCCCCTAGTAGACTACTTTGAAGGAGTCACAGGCTGCTGAAACTCTAAACAGGATATTTGTCCATTATGGAAAGTTGATCACAAAAGCATTTCAAATCCTGCTGTTCAGAATGAGAACAAGTCTGTTTCTATTTTATATGGTAGCATTGCATGCATGGTGGGTTCAAAGAATGATGGGGAAAATACTCTGTATATCAGTTGCAATTATATATACCTACATATAACCAGCTGCTAAAACAACTTCGCAAAGGGATCTCTGCTGACCTGCCCATGGAACTGCTCCACCTGAGGAATTCTCATCCAGCAAAGAGTTCTGCAGATGAAAGATGCAGGCAACACACTGGGTCTGTCCTCTGGGATTAAGCCCTCACACACTCTGGGAAACACAGGCAGCCAGCATCCTTCCAAGGCACCCTTTCTGGGGGTGCTGTGGGCTTCTGCTAAAAATCCTGACATGCTGGCACATGGGATGCTGCCAGGACGACAACATATGCACCTGGAACACACATGCAATTCCTCCCTTGCAACCACCATGAAACCATCTGTGCTCAGAACACCACTTAGAGCTCAGAGACCCTATACAGGTCTGCAGGATTCACTGTCAAATGAACAAATCAATCATGCATTTCACAGCCTACCTCCTTGTGTAGGCACAGGTCATGTGAAATCACCATCAGAATATTCTGCACTGAGAGGCACTGCTTTGTACAACATTTTTATTGGTATCTACCAAAATATTACTAAGAGCTGGCAGAAAGCACACTGGACATTTAGAATTTGGCATAATTTTTTTTTTTTTTTTTTTCCTTTTCCTGGATAGCAAAACACCCAATTTTATGGAAATGTATACAGCATGACACCAGCCAGAAAAAGAAATGAACATTTGGGTGTACTACTGAAGAGCTTGGGGTCACAGCCCACGCAGTTCACAGAACAGCAACCTCTAACTCTGGGCAGGGAGGGAAGGGCTGCGTTAAAAGGAAGAACAATGATGAGACTATTTGATTTGGAATCGTGATAAATAACGAAAGGACAAGATAACACAGTAGTTTTCACTGACCCTAATGTCAAAATGTTTCATCTTCCCTCTGCTTCATATCTGAGAGTCTTGCTGTTACTACCTTGCCTTCATCAGTACCACAGCATTGAGAGATGCAGATGCTGGAAGCGATTTGCTTTATGACTCCAGCCTCAGGCTTGCTAACCTGTGTGCCTAACTCCACATGAGCAGCTGAAGACCAAGGGATTATTCCTGGAAGTCAAGTGAAGCATATGCGTGTGTTTGGCTGAGGGTTTCTGACATGAAGGAGTCCCAGCTCCCCAGGATGCAAGGATTAGTTTTTTTATCCCTAGTGCCTAACAAGATATTGCTCTTTAAAACAGTCATTGGTGCACAGGAATAGGAAATAAAAATGCCATTTCCAAGAGTGAAGAAAATGTTTCCAGTGTAGTAACAGATATTCTGAAACAGTCTGCACCAGTGAGTGAACAGAGGATTACATTTAAATTCAACATTCTTAATGTACATTTCTAATCTTAAATTTCTAAAATGATTAGCCATTTACAGCCTGAATAACAGCTTCTGCACTTATTCCTGCTAGTATAAAAATCATAAAGGTTAGCAAACTGTGTGGATTGGAATATAAATTAATCAGCATCTGGGATTAGGAAGAAATCTCCTCCAATTCATTGGCAAAGGCTTTCTCAAATACAGAATGGAGCCCATTATTCTGTTTGGCTGTTAATAACTCAGGTGACATTTGCCATATGTCATTAAAGAGCCTCAGGTCAATACGTATCTTATCTCTGTTAAGGCCTGCAGATTTGGTCTCAAAATTGTGAGTCCACAATTCAATAGTAAGTTGCGCATTCCTATTTTTAAACAGTTTTTGAAAGCAGTGGAGGTTATTTGGGAATCACGTGATGACAAAGTACAAGGGAAGAAGCCATAGAGGGACAGAAAAGAATGGAAATGAGACACTGACATAGGACAAATATCAAAGTAGGTGATCGTTTTTTTCTTAGCCAGCATGCTAAAGTTGTCTTTTTAAACTGGAATCACAGCATATCTCCAATCAAATCACATTCAAAGTAGTTATTCTAGTATGTCCCTAGCTGCATTTCCACAGTAATTTAGATATGTTATTCATTGTCATGGTTTTCTAACAGACAGGGAATTAAACTAGAGGAATTGCTTTACATAGAATCATAGAATCATAGAACAGTTAGGGTTGGAAAGGATCCTAAGAGCATCTATTTCAAACACTCCTGCCATGGGCAGGGACACCTCACATTAACCTATCTCACCCAACTCTCTGTCCAACCCAGCCTTGAATACCACCAGCGATGGAGCATTTACAACTTCCCTGGGAAACCCATTCCAGTGCCTCACCACCCTTACAGTAAAGAATTTCTTCTTCATATCCAATATAAACTTCCCCTGTTTAAGTTTGAGCCCGTTACCCCTTGTCCTATCACTACAGTCCCTAATGAAGAGTCCTTCCCCAGCATCCCTACAGGCCCCCTTCAGGTACTGGAAGGCTCCTATGAGGTCCTACACCTGGGTCGGAGCAATCCCAGGCACAGCTACAGGTTGGGCAGAGAAGAGATTCAGAGCAGCCCTGCA
>JAOEHX010010556.1:0-13499 GCA_025448015.1 Bolborhynchus lineola | reverse complement strand
AGATTTCCCTGGCAGATGTTTGTATTGCCTCTTAAACCCAAAGTGTAAGAGCTAATAGACAGTATGAGAATTGAATATACAAACTGCCACTGAAATTGGCTCTTCAGCCACGTACTCTCAAATCCACCACATCAGTGCAGGGCATGGAGGCTCCCCTCTGCCACAGGTCAAATTCCTCTCTAAAGCTGAGAGCTGTTATTATGTGAGAGGGAAAAGGGCACAGAGAAACCCACACTCCAATTTGTCTGGTTGTATTTGGCAGTTCCTTATGAGGCTGTCCATCACTGCAGACCTTTTCCTTTGTTGGTTTGTGTTCCTCTTTCCCTCTTGACTTGTGCAGAACGTCACAGCCAACCACAGGATAAATGACACCATCGCTAATGAAGACGGGCCCCAGACCTTAACTGGAAGGTTTATGTATGGTCCATTAGATATGGTCACACTCACAGGAGAAAAGGTACTGTGTCTGGTATGGGATTGTGCACCATGTGGGGGACAGGGACAGAAGTAGTGCTGCTCAGTGCTTCCTTGGTCCTGGGGTTTATTACCTTTGCATTTTGGCCATGTTCTCCTGCTCAGACTTGTGTGGTGCCTCCTACCAGGAACAGTGTTCCATCATGGAGGTCTTCACCACCGAGGCTGGGTTTCATTCCCACCTGATGGCATGAAATCAAAGCTGATGATTTGGTGCTTCTCAGCTCCGATCTGTGAAGTGCAGGGGCTGGAAGCAGGATCCAGCCCTGCTGCTGACCAAAGGGGCTTGGGTGGAGGTCCCATGCTTGTCCTGCTCTACTCGTCTGTGTCTTTGATGCTGTTGCTGACCCAGCCTTGCTGCCTTCCCAGGTGGACATCCACATCATGACCCAGCCGCCATCAGGAGAGTGGGTTTACTTTGACACCGAGATCAGCAACAGCAGTGGCAGGATTTCCTATGTCATCCCTGAGAACCGGCGCCTGGGCATTGGCGTGTACCCCGTCAAGATGGTGGTCAGGTACCTTGGGGTGCTGGGGCTTAGTTTGCAAGAGGAACAAACCAGGAATTTGATGACTGTAGAATATGGTCGCTCTTTATAGGCAGCTTTGATTGTTTGGGTGGATTCAGAGTCTGGTTTGCCAGCAATAGGGATGAAGCCATTTGTATTTTACAGCTGTAAGGGGAAGATCTGGGTTTTATTCCAACTCCTGCATCATCAACAGCATGGTGACTGAGCTCCCATTGCAGGAGCAGGCCTTCTGCACCACACGGCTATGGCCTCATGGTCTTCTGCAAAACTGCACAGCTGGGTGTACTTTAAAGACCATGAAGTTGCCCTTGAAGGACACAACTTTGTGCTGGTGATAATTCACAGCCCAGAGACTCCAGCTCAGCTCCAGTTGCTGGTGTTGAGCTCTGGAAGGGGGAGGAAGGGAGCATCTTTGCAGTGGTGAAGCCAGCGCTGGTTTTCTGCAGGTGTTTTTGAGTCATTGACACCATGGCTCCAGAGTGCTATTTCCATCCCCACTTTAACACAGAGGCCTCATGCAGTGCCCATCCCTGGTGGTGGCATCGCTGTTAGATCCCTTGCGCGAGGTTTGGTTGCTGCTTTGGCCTTGTGGTGCACTGCAGGAGGTGGTGATGCCTTCTGAATATCTTGATGCCTATAAGTACCTCTGTCCCTCTCAGGGGTGACCACACGTACGCAGACAGCTACATCACAGTCCTGCCAAAGGGGACAGAGTTTGTGGTGTTCAGCATCGACGGCTCCTTTGCAGCCAGTGTATCCATCATGGGCAGCGACCCCAAAGTCCGCGCCGGAGCCGTCGACGTTGTAAGGTCAGCAGCAGGGCTGTGGGACAGTCACTGTGGTTTACACTGGCTTTACTCTAGGTTTGCAACCCATTGACTTGTGCCTTTCTTTCCAGGCACTGGCAAGACCTCGGCTACCTCATTATCTATGTCACGGGCCGCCCCGACATGCAGAAGCAGAGGGTGGTCGCGTGGTTAGCACAGCACAACTTCCCCCATGGCATCGTCTCCTTCTGCGATGGGCTCGTCCACGACCCGCTGCGGCACAAGGCCAACTTCCTGAAATCCCTCATCACAGACGTAAGTCACAGATGGGCTCTGCTGAAACGTGATCATAGCACAGGGTTTAGATTGCTCCTCATCCAGTTGCCCCTGTCAGCGCCAGTCTCTTGGCAGGGATGTGACCTGCAGTAGAAGATTAATCTGTTCATTTTATTTTCAGCCTTTTGTTGCTCTACAGAAGTGTCTGTGCTGTCAAATTGTGTCATTTCTGCTCAGCACTGCTCCATTTTGTGCTCCACCGGTCCTTCCAACACCAATATCTGATGAAACAGAGGCTGCAGTGCCTCCCTTGCCCATACGTGCACTTTTTTCACCTGTATGGTGGCTTTCTGGCTGCCCATGGTGTATGCAGCAGCTCTGAGAGCACATGGAGCTGCTGCAGACACGGCCTTGCACCACGTATCCATGATGCGAGGCTCCACAGAGCATCTCCCCAAGCATTTGACCCCTGGAAGTTCTTAGCATCACTCAGCCCAGAGCCTCAGAAAAGCTCCAGATATAACAAGGGGGTTTTCTGTCTGGCAAGTGAAGGAAGCGCCAGTATCCTGAGCACTTTGGCCTGGCCTGGAATAGTAGGGAAAGCCCCTCATTAATGCTCTTGGACCCTTGTTTCAGCCTGAAACACAGTGGTAGGAGAAGCTCTCCCTTACTTGCTGCCTGCTCTCCCTTATCCTCCAGAAGAACAAGTTTCTGACCAGGGTCAGAGGTTTCCTTTCCATCTCCTTGGCCTACCTGTGGCTTTGGAGGCAAAGCTGGCTGGTCCAGGGTGCCACCAGTGGCTGCTTTCCCTGCCAGCTCCTAAGCCCACTAAGGAAACCTTAGGAGCTGCTCTCTGCTCACAATGGAGGTAGGCAAATTCCTGGAAAGCAGCATATATTCCTGCTTGTCCCTTCTTAAACAGCAGTGTCCATGCAGCAGCATGGGTGGTGGAGGGGAACACTCCCCACTAATGAGTACTGCCAGGGGTTGCAGACTGCTCCTCTCCCCCCGGACAAGTCAGCAGTGAAACGTGCGGTGTCTCTGTTGCCCATAGACATCAAGGGAAGGCTGCGATCAGGAAGCGGGGATCTGCTTTTGTATCGCTGTCACTGCTCCTGTTCTGGCCTGTGAACATTCCCAGCTCTGTTAATAAGTGCTTTGCACAGTGGTGCGTTCTCCAGCTGGGAACTTACATAAGTTACTGACCTGAGATTCCCACAGATGCTATTAAAAACCAAAGCCCTGCCTGGTGAGCGGTGCGGGGCGCCCGCGTGTTCTGACCACGTGTTGCGTTCTCTCCCCGCAGCTCCACATGAGGATCCATGCAGCATATGGATCTACTAAGGACATCTCTGTGTACAGCTCCATCAGTCTCCCGCCCACCCACATCTACATCGTTGGCCGTCCCACCAAGAAGCTGCAGAGCCAGTGTCAGGTAGGAGCCAGCTTGTCTGAGTTGCCAAGGGCCTCCCATGGGAGGGTGATGAGAATTTGGTCATCATTGGTGACTGAGGTCGTGTTTGCCAGGAGGGTGGAACTGTCCCACGTACCAGGGCCACATAGATCTGTCTGAGCGGTTCCACGTCTTGCTGGAGAACCTGACACGGCAAAGGTGTTTGGTTGTCAGCGGAGACGTGCCTGACGCCTGCCCTCATCCCTCTCGTCCCGCAGTTCATCACGGAGGGGTACGCAGCCCACTTGGCTCAGCTGGAGTACAACCACCGCGCGCGCCCTGCCAAGAACACCACGCGCATGGCGCTGCGGAAGGGCAGCTTCGGGCTGCCCAGCCAGGCCGAGTTCCTGCGCAAGAGGAACCACCTCCTGCGGACCATCTCCTCGCAGCCTTCGGCCACCAGCGCCGGCCACCGCCCCGAGCGCACCCAGAGCCAGTCCGACAGCGACAGGGAGAGGGACAGGGAACGCAGCCAAAGAAGCATGAGCATCGCCACGGGGTGCTGGGGCCGGAGCGCGGCGTCCCGGCTGGAGTCTGGTCTCCTGGGGCAGAAGTAGGCAGCCCAGAGCCAGCGACCGTCGGCTGCAGCCACCGGAGGAGAAAACTAAAGGAAAAGAGGGATGAGGCCGGTGTTACGGGCTGGAAGGGTAAATATGGTGCTACTCTAATAACATCATGGTATTCTGGGAAGAGATGGGATGTTTCCCATGCAGAACGTGCAGGCCTTACAGCGGGAGCGTCAGGTTTGTGCAGCATGAGCCCAAGGAACAGCTGGAAATTGGGGGGAGGGAAAGTCTCCAGGTCAAGATCGCACTCTCTCCTGCCTCCTTCTCTTATCCAGGTTTAGTGACTGTAAATACGTGCCTCCTCGCCTTGTTAGCCATCGCTCCGATACGCGTGACCGAGTGCTGTCCTCAGAGCCACAGGAACAGGGGATGAGGCTGGGGAACTTCTTGGTTGTCCCAGGAGTCAGACTGCTCTGCTGGTACCAGCACGGGGTGGGCTTGGGGTTTGATAACGCTGTTTCCTGGCACAGACAAGGGATTTAGCATGGGCTGTGCCAGGCAGAGCAACTGAGAGCTTTACCTGTACAAAGAGCTTCAAGTGCAGCCACTTTCTCAAAGGGAACGTGCAGTGGCAAAGCATAAAGATGTGTCGATGCTGTTGGTAGGGGCAGAATGTCGGCAGATTCATGCCCAAAAGAGTGGGGCCGTTACTGCTATTACTGTTATTTTTTAAAGAGACCTTTTAGAAGCCGATGGAATTCAATGCATTGATCTATTAAAAGAGGAATCCAAGCTATTTTGTTTGAGCTGATACAAACCTCAGACACTTACTTTGCTGTTAAAGTCTCCAGATATTCTCGCTATATCTCCTTTCCGAAAGTAAGCACCGTGTATTGGGAAGCAGCTGAAGGCACTCAGCAGCTACATTGCATTGCAGTTCTGCTCATCCAAATGCTGGGTCTGACTCTCAACACCCACCTCTGAGACGATTTCTTCTTCCCAGGTTCTCTCCAAGTTCAGTAGCAGCTTTCATGGGAAACCAGACCTGCTTCTTTTACCTGTAGTTACTGAACTGTAAAACCTCATTGTTTTTTGCACTGATGATTTTTAGAATGGAAACCTGTTACCATCTCATGTAGCTACACCCAACTGTTTGTAGTGCATGACAATGAACTATCGCTAAGCCAGGCTGTGTGTGTATATATACATAATGTGCATATACATATGCACGCACACACACATATATATATGTATATAAAGGATAAAACCAATCTGTGCAGAAGTTTTTCCAGCAGTAAGGAGGCTGTAAGGAAGTGTGCCAACGTCAGGCGACCCTAAGAAAAGGCCATATCTGAAAATTTCCTGGTGTGTTTCTCAGTGGATGTGCCTGAGCTGATGGTTTGTGTGCTGCTGGAGCCGGGGGTGGGTACATGGCAGAGGGGAGCTGGGGGTGTGCAGGGCGAGCGGCACCGAACAGCAGCAGTGGAGGAGAACAGTGCCTAGGGCGAGGGCTCACCAGAAGCCCTTTAGTCCTCTCCCTCCTGGGTCGGTCCGGTTCCCTCCTTACACACACCTCCTGGGGCAGAGGGGCACTCAACCCATGGTGCCCATTTACAGACTCCAGTTGGCCTCTCCCCATGGAGATTTTATAGTCCTACCGAGCTCCCCCACTGCGTGTAACCTCGCTTTCCCCTCCACACTTCCCTATCTTTATATCACTTTCTACTTCTGAGGATCTTATTTGTAACAGAGAATTTTGTAGACTGGCTGCTTCATTTTATTACCTGTTTCCATGCGAAGTGCAGGACGGCCGCACTGAGATACACAGCACTGTGAACGCTGCTCTGCTCGCTGGCTCTGCGCCACGGTAGGCAAATCTTAACCCATCAGACACCCGAGGTAGATCTCGTGATCGTGGAGCTGCAGGGTCAAAGCGGAGGCAGAGGAGGGACAGTGCTGAGCTGCTGCTGGAGCACTGGAACCCACTGCCCACCCGCTGCCCAGTGCAGCTCCCACGTCTTGCAGCCTTCACTGCAACTTCTTTAACCACTTCTCTTTGATAATGATTCAAGTGCAGAATGTATCCGGTGACTTTTGTTACTGAAAACTGACTTCCCTTCCTGCCGACTCAGTTTAGCTCTCTCCAAATGTACACCCAGAGCTTGACTGGGTTGAAAACCAACGTGAGTTGTCCCAACTTTTTGCTAGTCGAATGTTCTATCCAACAGATGCCATCCGAGTAGGAAGCCAAGCCACAATCCCTCCTGTGAAGTCACCAAACCACATCACACAATAATTCCTGCAAATCTGGATATGGCCTTTGCAAAATTCAACTTCCTTCCAAGCCCACAACCCAGGCATGATCTGTACATTACAAGATGTTCACATTTTCTTATGTGTAGATAGTGTAAAAGAGGCGAATGTAAATGTTCAACATAAAAAGTGGATATATAAAATTGAAAGTTATTTATTTATGTAGAGGAAAACAACCACAAATGTCTGGAGGGACTGGAACCTCCAGGGTTTATTAATATTTAAAAATGTAGCTTTTGTTTCAGGCATTATGTACAAAGCAATTATTTTATGGACCAAGTTTAATGTAATGTCAATGAATGCAGAAGTGCAATATTATACTCACCTCTCCATCACTCCACGTTTTAAATGGCTACTAACCAGTTAGACTGACAATCATAGCACCTCCGTCCTCATCCTTTGTTGAGCTTCTTGAAACTTGCCCGGGTCCTTCCCCTGGCCCCCCATCCGTTGCCATTGTATGGATCCGACACGGAGAAGCAATTGTAGAGCAGGACCTTTACTGCTGCAATAATACCAGAGGAGGTGGGTGTAGTTACCAGGAAACACGCCAATAAGTTTTTTCCTCCACCGATCCAGTCCATCACAGTCTACATCGATCTATCCGCAGCCGCCCCCATCTGGCACCCATCTAACTGAAGCAAAGATCAACATGCTACTCACTCAAAGAACAATAGCAATAGTTTAACTCTGTGTTTATAACCTGTTTGTTCCGAGCTGTTTTGGAGAGCAATGCATGTGACCCGATGCCTTTCCACCTGTCTGGAAGAGGATCCATCTGGATGCAGTGAGGGAGATGACTGTATATTCCATCCTTGCTAAAGGGGCACTGTCAGGTTAAAGACCTAATTTTACCTTTTGTTACAAACCACTTGTTTGCAACGAAAAGAATCCGAAGTTTCTTGTACTCCTTCCTCCCGTCACCGCTCTCCGGGCAGCCCCGGGTGCGAGCAGCGACGGTCGCGCTGCTCCTGCTGCAGCCCACGTCGCGTTCTCCCGCACGAGCACAACGCAGCCCGCACTGCACAGGCTGCCTCAGCCTTTCCTTGTTCTCCATTGTTTCCATGGGAATCAAACTTTGCTGCGGAGCTCAGAGGTTTTCTAACGAAAAGCAGCTTTTTGTATCAGTGCACTTTGGGGCCAGACTTTCTACCTGACGCTGTCCCTTTAAAGTCTTTCAGACTCAAAGGAGCCCGTGCATTCCCTCCGAGTCCGGCTGCTGGGTTTCCACATCCCTCCGTCACGATGAGGCGAAATCCTAATACCAAAAACGTTTACAGTGTCCGATACGCGAGCCGAGAGCAGGAACTAGCCAAAGGGTTACAACCGCCGTGCTTGCTGCAGCAGCCCCTTCTTCAGGTATCGCCACTGTTTGCTGCATTTCCTATTAGTTCTAGAAGCCTTACGGTCCCCTTCCCTGTCCTCCTCGGCACCCTCTCTGCCTGTTGATACCCCCTCGACCGTCGATTTTATATTCCAAGGATGTTAGTTCTATTTTTCTTTACAAAAACTCACTTTAGGGGTAACAGAGGCGCGTGGGGAACGGCGGAGGCCATGCCCGAGGGCGCTGGGTACGCCCCTGGGTGTACAGCACCGTGCCGATGACTCGCTTGTGTGTGGCAAACCCTTCTGTACAACTTCCTTCTCCTCCTTGCTGTTAGTGCATCGTTCCAATGCCTGGGTGTGCTTTGTGTACAGTATCATTGTGAGTTACACAGATTAAAGAAATGGGAAGGCTCTCCTCTCTCTGCTTTTTTAATGGGGTTGGGGGGGGAAGGCTCTAGAAACAGACAAGTCGCAAAACCCAAGTGAGCAGGCGCCAGTTTAATGGGGTTACAGCCATGAACAGAACATGGAAACTGTGCAGATCTGTCCTGCAGGACCCATTTGTCCTTCAATGGTTTTGTCCTTTCTGGGTGTTTTACAATGTGTAGGTTTATGGAGCTCACAGTGGGGGAAAGGCTGGCTGTTTGCTTCACAGTGCTCATGGGCCTAAAGAAGCCCAAAGCCCCAGTGCTGCCCAGGTCCTGTGCTGTGGGGAAGGGCCACAAGTTGCATGCAGGGACAGCAAGGCAACGCCACCCTCCTGGCAAAGCGCCCCAGATGAAGCTGCAAAGGCTGAGTAAAGCCTTGGGGACACAGCAGAGGGTGACACTTGAAGGTGCCTGAGCAGAGCCATGCAGCAGCATGGCTGCTTCTCTCTGAGCAGGGTTGGTTGAGTGCCTGCGAGCCTGCAGCACCGGGTAAGCACAGGCCATGCAGAGCCAGCGAGGGAGGAGCCATGAGCAGCCCCTGGAGGTAAAAAGCAGCAGCCAGCTGCATATTTTGTGGCCCTGGAGCACACCTTATCCTGGCCACAGCATTGGCTCCCACCCACCAAAGCCCAGAGCTGAGGGGCAGCAGCACCTCGAGGTGCTCAGCACCAGTGAGCCCATCCCCTGGGTGCTGCTGGGCTCCAGCCTCAAAAGGGCAAGCAGAGCTTAAGGGCGTTACAGCCATGCTGGCCTCAGTCAGGAAAGGGTGGGGAGAAGCTGTTTACTGGGAGATGAACCCTTAAAGTCGCTCTCCTTCCCAGTCAGTAACTTACAGAGCGGCTGGAAATGCCCCCGGCGTTTGTCATGGTGCTGTCTGCATGGTCCAGAGGCAGAGGCTCACACTGGGGCTGGCCCCGGCAGCAGGACGGGCTCCCAGCATGGCTGGTGCTCGTGTGCTCACTGCAGCATCCCCGTCCTCGCCTGGAAGGTCAGCCCGTCCCCTCGGGTGGCTTGCTGCAAAGGGAGAGACACGATCACAGCATCAACTGCCCGAGGAGGGAGGACCAACAGCACCCCCCCACTGCCAGGGCCCACGTTTGTCCTGGTAGAGGCAGGGAGGAAAGACACCACCTCTGGGGGCCGCACCAACCCTCAGCTCATGCTGGCAGCACATTCCCATTACCTTGTTAATCTCCTTGTGCCTCTCCTTGCTGACGATTTCTTCCAGTACTTCTCCATCTCCCTTGATAAGCCTGGAAGACAAGCACAGGCCCACGCACCATGAGGACCACTGCCAGCCACGCTGTGTCCCAGATGGCGCTCACCCCCTGCGGGCAGTGTTTTGCCACCAGCTCCTTCCTAGAGGTGCGTGCCAGGGACCAAGTGCTGAGCTGCTGCACCTCTAGGTAAGACCAGGGATGACCTATCTCTGAAGTTCTCTTACGTGATTTCTGTTGATTAAATAGCATGTCAGACTTTTCCATTGCTCTTGAGGGACTGATGTCACCACACTGCAGCAAGGACAGATGTGGTCCCATAGAAGTTTGCCTCCCCCTGCACAGGCCACCCATCCCAGCCCCAGGCCTCACTGTCATCAGCAGCAACCCAGGCCCCTACAGAACCTCTTCTTTCCTCACACCGGTTCAGGTCTGGTCCTGGCTGCCCCAGGGATGTGCTGAGCCACTCAGAATGAGGAGCCAGGTTGAACCTGAAAGGCAGCCAGGCCGGACTGGGGAGCACCTTGCTGAGCAAATCCCAAGCAGCTCACACCTCCAGCCATGAGCAGAAACTTAATTGTCTTCATTACACGCCTTACAGGGAACTGACCTTTGTTCCACACCTCCCTAAGCCCCGCAGGCTGCCTTCTATTTAAAGACTGGACTTGTCATTCCCAATTTTCTTCAGTGCGCTGTTTGCTGCTTGCTGGGAAGATGCAGTTCATTAAAAACTGGGTCATTTCTATTTGGCAGCCAAATGAACTTTGGTTGATTGTTGTCTGCAGCCCAAGGGACACACACTCCCTCCTCACCTGCACCTCGGTGCTAACTGGGGCCAAGTGCTTCGGAGCTGAAAGGCAAGGGCAGGAGGCAGTGGGGTGAGGAGGTGTCTGTCACCCCCTGGTTCCTGTTCTGCCCCCACTGCACAGTCACATTTAACAGGGACAAGCTGAACTTGTCACAGTGCAAGGACCAAACCTCCTGCCTTCAGGAGCAGAGCGCTGTGTCTGCAGCCCGCAGCTCCTGGCTGGCACACAGCCTGGGGCTCCTTCCATGGAGCCCCAGCACAATTTGGTGTCAAAGACATCACTTTTGGGGAAGTTACACCAGGTCTGACTGGAGGAGGTCTGGGAGGGCTCAGCCTTTGCTGCTAACGGGGTCCTGGGTCCATGCGTGGTACTGCAGTGCCATGGACGGGCATCCTCCAGGACTCAACCCACACAACATGGATGTGTATGGAGAACCTGCCTTCCTTTTCCCCAGGGATCATACCTGGTTCTCCCTGTTTCAGGATCCACCACTCTCCTTATGACGCTTTGCCTCGCATCCCATTCTTCCTTTGTCATTGGCTTCATAGCCTGGATTCGGGACTTTTGTTCATCTGTCAGAACTGGAATACATCAGTTAGAGCCATGACAGGGGCCAGCTCCTGCTGACGGGCACAGCACCATGCCTGAGCAGTCACACATGCACCAGTTTCCTCGTGGTCCTCAGGGCTCAGGGATGAACCATGCAAAGGAAAGGCCACTTCACACCCCAAAGCCAGCCTCAGTGCCTGTGTGTTAGTGCTGACTGTATCCTTCCATTTGGCACCTTTGTCCCCCACTCACATCTATAAATGACACCTAAATGCAAATCAGCCTCTGAATGGGTCCCCTTACGTTTGCTTGATGTGGCTTGAAGGTGGCCACGGTTCACAGGAAGGAGGAGAGCCTGAGCTCCTCCCTGTGCACAGCCCTGCTTTCCTCAGACACCCCACATGGGTCCCAGGAAGGGCACTGTGTAAGCATCCTTCCCTAGCACGATGCTTGGGTGTACTGGCTTCAGCAGGAGGGAAACACCATCATTACCTGGCCCAGAGTCCACCAGAGATTCCTTCTGCCACTGCTCCAGCGAGGGGCCGGGCATCACTTCTCCTTTGGCTTTCTCCTCCTTAGCCTTTTCCTTTGACTTCTTTTTTGCTTTCTTCTTTATTCTCTTCTTCTTCCTCCTCCTTTTGTCTTTGTCTTTCGCTCGCTTTTTTTTGCTGTGTCGACTCTTCTTTGTTTTGGAGTCACTGTCACTGGAGTCATCAGAAGAGGAGCTGGAGGAAGAGGAAGACGAGGAGGAACTGGTGGATGAAGATGCTGGCTCAGAGGAAGAGGTACTTGCCTTCCTCTTCTTTTTGTCCTTTCCTTCCTTCTTCTTTTCTGCAGTATGTAAGAAGAGGTTGAGCGAGCAGCCCAGCCCCGCAGCAGCCCGGATGCTGCTTATCCCCCTCCCAGCCTGGTTTCTCTCTTGCCTGAACAGCAAAGCCCCCAAACACCAAACACCCTGACCACATCACAGCATGTGGTGCCACACTGCCAGACCAGCACATGAGGGGCTGTAGGGCTCTGCACTTGTCAGAACCAGGCTAAAATGGGCACAAAGCGCACAGCAAGGTGACAGACACCGATGTGGCTGAACCCAACCCCCTCTTTTCCCATCTAGGCCCTTTCTGCACCCAGAAAATGGGGTGAAAGCAGGGGGCTATGGGCCTCTCCCCCACCTTCCTTGGCTGCTGCTGAGCTTGACTTGTGCCTGTGACACCCAGACGTCCGCTTGCTCGGAGGGGAGCTGCTGCCCTGCTGCTCGTCCCTGCTGCTCTTCCTCCTTTTCTTCTCCTTCCTCTCCTGTCTGCTCCGGGAACTGCTCTTGCTCCTGCTCCGTGATCGCTTCCGAGACTGGCTGTGAGCCATGGTGCCCAGCCCCTGGGGGAACAGAGACGTTCAGTGCCATGGGGAGACCACCCTCGCTCAGCAGCAACACGTCCACAGCCTCATACACCTTAAAGTCCAACCCTGAACCAACCAGCCCTGAAGCGCTGCTCCACTCCCTCTCTGCTCTTGCTGGGCAGCAATAGGTTGGGGTTACCCATCACACAGCTGTGGCCAAACTGAGTTTCACCAACCCACAAAATACAGCCCTCAACAGAGAGCTGGGGCTGCAGAGGGACAGCACTGACATCCCCAGGCAGCCCTCGGCTGCCTTGGGACAACCATCCCCATGCAGTTTCCCACCAGGAAAAGCCCCCATCAGGTTTTCCATGTTTCTTGTGTTGATCCCTAGATGTGACGAGTAAGAAGGAACAGGGCTGAGTCCCACCGAGGGGGCTGAGCCCTATGGATGACCCCCAGCAGCCACCGGCTGCCCCACCAGGATGGGAGCTCTGGGGAGGACTCAGCACCCACAGATGGGCAGCTCAAGGTGTGATGGGTGCTGTGGTGACAGGAAGGGGGGCAACGCATCCTCCCCACACCGAACACACACTCAGTCTCCCATTATTTGAGGTACAAGCCAAGGACAGGGATGAATTTTCAACAGCCCAATTTGCCTTTAGAAAACACATTACACACGGAGCTGGCACCTGCGTCCATCAGCCCACCCGATGCCAGCAGCCACAGGCCAGAGGTGGTGTGATAGATGCTACCACGTTTAATTAACTGCATATTTACCACCTCGACGTTCCCAAGGAGCGATTTGCTCCCAAGCGACTCACACCTTTGATTGATTTCCAAATGGAAATCTCAACCACAAAACAGAAGCCCAAAACAATTAAGGATAAGCAAGGAACTGCCTGAGGATGGGTCCTTCACTGACACACAGCCCGCAGCCGCCCCTCGCTCCAGGACCTCGCTGGTGGGATGGTTTTGGGTCTGCTCCATCCATGGCCATGGCGACAGGACCCGCTTTTGTACAGCGGATGCGGGTGCAGATGGAGCACCCCAGAGTGATGCTGTGGGAAGGCGATGAGCCCCAAATCCATCAGAGCAGCAGCGCAGGCCCGAAACTGGGGTCGTGCCTCTGCCCCCCCCATTGCGAGCGGCTCCTCCCGCCCCGCAGCTTCACCCAGGCCTGGCCCTGGGCTCGGGGCCGGGAGCCCGGCGCTGCGATGTGAGGAGGAGCCCCTTCCCCTCGGCTCCAGCACGGAGCCCGCTGCGCGCCGCCCCTGAAGAGCTCAGCACCCTCCAAGGGCGCAGTACGGACCCTTCAAGAACGCGGCTCCAGGCGCGACCCCTTTAAGAGCGCAGCTCTTTAACAGTGTCCGTCCCCACCATCGGCTCATTGCCCCCTCCCGGTGCCCGCGGCCGCGTTGGACCCTCCGCGGGTGAGAGGAGGGCGAACGGGAGGGGGGAGCGCGGGGGGAACGCGGAAGGAGCGCGGAGGGAGCGCGACCTCACCCCAGCC
>JAOEHX010010554.1:20327-30380 GCA_025448015.1 Bolborhynchus lineola | reverse complement strand
GGCGCGGTGCGGCGGTGACGCGGCCCCGCGGGACCCCGGCCGGGGCCATGCGCGGGGCATGATGATGATTGACACTCAGGTGAGCTCCGCGCTGCTCCGTGCCCCCGGGGCTCTCTCGCGGTGCTCTCGGGCTCTCTGCTCCGGCGCTCAGCACCGTGGGCTGTCGGGCTCGGTCCCCTGCGGCCCCCAGCGAGGGGGTGCTTCGCGGTGGGCGCTCAGTGCGTGTGCGGCGCTCTGGTGCGGTGAGTTCCTGGGCAGCCTCAGGTGCCCGTCTGTTGCTGCCCGCTGCGGCTGGGGGGGGGGCACCGTACGTGCAGCAGTCCCGGCCGCGGTGCGCAGCGAGAGCTGTGGCCGGGGAGAGGCTGAATATTTTGCAGGAGGGAATCTGGTTTTGTTTTGTTCTTTCTCCTTTCACTTTCTGGCTGCATGGTGGGTAAGTGCGGCCGGTAGAAGCGGGGATGAAGGCTTGGAAGAGAAAGCAAGACAGTCTGGGACAGGGTCTGGCTGGCAGTGCAGTTCTGCAGCCGTTGCTGAGCTGTGTGGGTGCTGCCAGGCTGCAAAGCTGCATGCTATGCCACCAAGCCAGGACCGCAGCTCTTCTGGCAGCACCTAAGCCAGGTGACACCCAAAGGTCCCTTGTCCCTGCTTGTGTGTTTATGAGGCTAAATGAAGCTGAACTGAGCTAAGGTAGACAAAAGCTCTATGTTCACAAATCTGCTGAAGCTCTGGGGACAGGATGAAGCAAGAGCATGAAATTTGGGGTCTTATCAGAATGGGGTGCTCTGTTTGGTCGTGATGCTCGTCTGACTTTATGCTTCCTATTCCTCTTCTCATGTTCCCCTCACAACACCAACCCTGTGAAGGGAAGGGGAGTCTGTGCTGCTGCCCTTGTGGGGTGGTGAGAAGGTAAGTGGGCAGCAATGGCTCCTGGGAACCCAAGAATGAGTAAAGGGAAGTGCTGATGCTGTGGTGGAAAAGTGGGCAGGGATTCATTTTTTGGACTGGAAAATGTGCGTACCAGAGCCACTTCCTGCACCCATTGGGTCTGTTTGGTCTGGACCTCATTTGCCTCGATCCAGCCCTACAAAGAAAAGCTAAATTAGCTCTGTTGGGATTGTGTGAGGCAGGAGCCAGCATGCACGTGTGCTGGATTGTGCTGTGTCCCTTTGGAAAAGGGGATCAGCAACCAAAATACTGGGGTTTGGATCCTGACCCTGCCAGAGGTCAAGAATAAGGGTGCTCTGTTAACATGGCTGTTCACTGGGAGAATAATCTTGCTAGGGGACCCAGAAAACTACAGGTCTAAAGCTGTCTAGAAAAACAATGTCTAGAGCTCAGTCTCTCTTCCATATTGGGAATCCATGTTGCATTCCTATGGGGAGCTTTGTATTAAAGTCTCCACTTTAGCCTTCTCATCACTTTTTGTACTCACTCCTGTTTTATATCTGGATAAGCTAAGGCATGTAGAGGTTTTTGTTACAAGGCTGGAATCCTTCGTGGCAGGCGTTACGGTGGAGAGCACAGGTTAGAAGCCTGAATCCTGCTTGAAGAGGATGGCTACTTTGCTTGAAGGGACGTAGTTCATCCAAGTCGTGTCATTTGTGACTATCAGTTAAAAGGAATTTCCAGCTGCACCCACAGCCGCACCCTGCCACAGGCACCCTGCCTCACCACTGTAGAGCTACATTTTTCATGTCTCTCAGATGTTTCTCTCCCTGGTTGCTAAGGGAAAGACCCACACAAACAACTGGAAAAACTCAGTTCTGCAAAGTAAATAAGCTGAGCAAACAAGCTTTTTTTCATCTCTGATCTAATTGCTGCAGATGTGTTGTTCATGGTGTCATGACATCTGAAAGCAAAGGCTCATATGCAGTTGTATGTTTCAGCCTTTCAAACCAAAACCTGCCTGTGAGCTGGGTCAGAAGGTGGCTTCCATCCTGATTCAAGCTCTCTCCCTTCCTGGCTGTTGGGGCTGGAGAGGGGAGCAGATGGCAGACAAGCAGGCTCGGGGCTGGCTGAGGGCAGGGCTCAGAGTGCAGGAGTTTATGCGATCTCTGTCATCTGTGCTGAGGCAGGGAACGGAGCTGTGTCGAAATCAACTCTAAGTGCTATGAGTTAACTCTTGGTGGTGCCCTGCCACGTGTAGGAGGGTGAGTTGGCAACAAGTGACAGCAAGCAAGGGTCCAGCTGGCAGCAGGCCTGTGAGGAAGCGTGTGGAGAGATGAAAAGTCCCTCCTCAGCGTGGTTCAGCTGCTCCATCTGGAGCTCCCACTCATGCATGTGTGCCTGCAGATAGTGCTGATCAGATGTGAACAGGATGCAGTGACTGCTGCAGGATCCAGAATAAATCTCTGGGATACAGTAGTGATTGATTTTATCCAGTAGCTCAGTGCAGTTTATTATTATCTTTGGGGTCAGTTTGCTTTAAGATGACTGTATGTGAAGAAAGAAGGGGCTTTTCAGAACAGGGCAGATTTAGGTTAGATATAAGGAAGAAGCTCTTCCCTGTGAGGGTGCTGAGGCGCTGGCAGAGGGTGCCCATCCTTGGCAGTTTTCAAGGCCAAGTTGGATGGGGCTTGGAGCAGCCTGCTCTAGTGGAAGGTGTTGGACCTAGCTGAACTTCAAGGTCCCTTCCAACCCAAACATTTCCATGGATCTGTCTTGGGGAGGACGCCAGTCTGCTTTCCAGGTGGTGTATGCAGAGAAACTGCTTCACCTGCCACCCAAGTGCTGTCACTTGTGGAGCAGGGCTGACAAGCTGGCAACTACACACAGCCACTGGGGCCGGAGATGCAGAGAAACTGCAGTTGGCTCTCTCAGGCTGACCCTGGTCTCCCAGGTGTCCCCACTGCCTGGAGTTTCCCTGGGATAACAGGGTGACATGGTACATACGGGAGTGCATGGTATGTAGTGACAGGATGTGGGAATTCTCTCCAGAGGAGATACTTGGGAGCGTGTCAGCTAGCTTGCCAAGGCTTTGTGAATGTTAGAGACTCTTTGCCTCTTCTCCTGTCCCCTTGCCTGTAGAGAGGCTGGACGATGTGTTTCACCTGCAGGGTGCTGATGGAGAAGAGTGGTTGCTTAGACTGCTTTTGCCAAGGGAGCTTGTCTGCTTCTTCCTCTGTCTCCCTCACACACTATGGTCCCTAAATGGGCTCTGAGATGCTCTTTTTCTGCTCTACTTTCTCCCATCCTGTTGTCCTTTCCTCTGCTGTGCGAGCTGGAGGCAGTCCGCGGGCACTCAGCTGCGAGTGCCCGTAGGGTCTGTGGCAGGGTTCCTTCCTGCTGCCGGAGCGCTGCTGCTGCTCCCGAGGCCTGCTGCCGGCCGGCCATGCGTTTTGCAGGTCACGGCGAGCGGTGCGATGCGCTGGGGGGCAGGCTCGGCCTGCGGGGCCGGGCGGCGGATGGCGCTGTGGTTCTCGCTATCCATCACTGCCTTCTCTTCGCCTTCATCAGCGCTGCGGAGTGGGAGCGTGGCAGAGGCTCCCTCGGAAAGCGGCGAGCGTGGCGACCCGGGCTCTGCTGCAGGGAGCAGACCTGCTCAGATGAGCTTGGTGCTTGTGTCGTGTCTTGCTTACGAAGGAGGAGCTGTGGTAGAGCCAGCTCCATCCTTGGAGACCTCGGGTCCAATCCCAAAGCCACCATGGGCCTGCTGTGACAACTCAACCAGATCAGTCACTGTGTCCCTCCTGTAAAAAAACCCAGCCCAGATCTACAGCTCCCTTTTGTGTTTGTTCCCACTGCCACCAGTCAACCCATCCCCCCAACTCTCTCTAGCACTTGGTAGACAAGAGGCAAATACATGACCTTTCCATCAGCAGTGGCTGGGAGAGGGGCCTTTGCTGCTTTTCAGGCTGCCTCCGCTATGTGGTCAGTGTTGGTAGAGCTTTATTTAACTCTGTGAACAGGGCAGTGTAGTTGGATGTGCTATGTTGCTGTCCCCATGGCTGGAGCGGTGCTGGGGTTTGCTGTGCCTGGGGCTGGCCCTGGCTGCTGCGGGATCCAGTGGCACTGGCAGAACCTGCAGATGTTAGCAGGTTTTCCTGCTGGGGCTGCCCAAGCCCAGCCTGCGTGACCTGCAGCGAGGGTTCACCATCTGTTTTCCTTGGGGATTTTCATTTTAAATGATTTGATTTCTTGGGGACCTTTTGGCTCCCAAGTTACCTGGATGAGCCCCTGCATGTTCACCTCTGTCTGTCACCACCAGGCAGTGATCTTGGAGAGGGCTCTCTGCGCATATTTGCTTTCTCCACTGATATTTGCCTGCACTGCAAGTTTTGGCTGCTGGTCAAAGGTAATGTTTGTAGATGTGCTGACGTCAAAGGCAGCTTGGTGGTGGTGGTGGTACTGGGGGACCACAGACTTCTGCTCCCTTGAGCCCCAGGAGTGCAGCGGGAGTTCATCCTCTGCAGAGTTACAGCCCCTTGGTTCATCCCTGAACTCTGGGATGGCCCTGTGGGCTCCTGCACTCATGTGTTCTGTGGAGAGGGTGTAGCTGCAATACAGCGTCCTTCACCACCCTGCCTGGAGAGAGGTTTCAAAGATGGGGGAAAGGAAGAAAAGAGGAAGAGCAATGGGTCTGGTGGGGAAGGAAGGAGTTCAGCTGTGCCCTGATAGGTCACTCACCTGCTGCAGCTCAGAGAGGGTAGAGAAGCTGCCCCTTGGTCTGTCGTGTTTCTGTGTAGGAAGAAAATCAGAGAGAATTCAGATGTGGTGTGAGAGCCCTGGGATGAAGAGGCATCCCAGATAAGGCTCCACACTTCCCTGTAGGACCTAGGAAAGAAAGAAACAGGAGAGTAAATGAGTCAGGTGTGTAGATAGTGACTGCTGTAGGCTGACCATTGCTGTTTGGAGGGGTTACTTGTGTGGTGGGAGAAGCAGTCCTGGCATTATCAGAGGAGGGAATGTGCAGCTGGGGTGCAGGTTGCTGGTGCAGCCTAGAGGTAATGCTTTGCCCAGGATCCACAATGTGGCCATGTGGACCTCCTCCCTGGAGGCTCATGCTGGTTGATATTACCCTGCAAACTGTGCCTGGATCACACCCTCGCTGGTTTCTCAGGACATCTGCTGTTGCTTTTTATCTTTCCTCCTGCATGTGGTCCCAATCTGTTTCCCACTTCCTTGCTATAAATGCCCTGCCTGGCCTGAAGCAGGAAGGAAACACTCCAAAGGCCATGTTCAGCGCTGGAGGAGCCTGCCTGGCTCTGTTCAGGCCGGTGGCACAGCAAGGTCCAGGGCAGGTGAGAACCTCCTGGTCAGATTGGCTGCTGCATTGCCTGGTTTTAATTATGGGGAGCAGGAATCTGGCCAGCCCTCGGCTGCTTTCCAGCCCCTTGCCAAGGAGGTTCTGCAGCCCCGGTGGGAGCAGCGGTCAGGTTTGCTGGGGCGGGGGTATGGAGGAGTCTTCCCATGGTGGTGCTGTTCAAGGTGTGCAGAAACATTGATTGTGCAGACCCAGGAACCCACTGCTGCAGATCTGGTGGTCACAACAGGAGAGGACAGCTGGGCCAGGGCAGGAGCAGCCACGGGATGGGGCTGAGCTCTCCCTGTGCTGAGGCTGGAGGAGCAGGGGATGTCCTTTCTCCAGGTGTCTTTTTTTATCCTGGGAGAAGTCCCATGTTAGTTGCCTCGTGCCCAGCAGGCCAAGGGGAGCACAAGTCTCCTTCCAAACAACCCTGAGCCTTTATATGAAGGGCCCTGTTGGAAGTCCCAGCGGGCTTCAAACCCTCCTGTTCAGCATTTCCATGGTGACACTGGCGCTTCTGGTGGCTGTGCTGTCCTCTGTGGCACCAATATAAGGAGATTGGTGCAAGCCCTGTGCCTTGGTGTGGTGGATTTGCAAACTAGAGCCTGTGGCCCCATAGCCTCGTCCCTTGTATGGGGGAATTGGACAGGTTGCTGTCCCAGTGGTCATGGAGGGCAGCCTGTTTTGCCTCCCCTGTGGAATAAGTGCTAAAAGGAAGGGAGAGTTTTGTTTCAGAGAGGTGAGCCCAGCCTCCTGCTCCATCAGTGCAGGTGGTACCGATGGGGATGCTAGCAGTATTGTGTCCTCTGACAAAGTGTCTCTGCATTCCTAACCCATCGTGGAAAATACTAGGTCTGGCAATTTGCAATGCTGTGTGATTAACTGGTTGAAGGGAAGGGGAGATGACTGATAAATGCTTACACAGTCTGGGGAAGGTGTGTTTCCTCTGATGAAAAGGCATTTATCTCCCTGCTGCAGCACAGACCCTTGTCCTCAGGCTAACTGCTGCAGATATCCCGGCCATGCCATTTGGAGGCGGATCTGGACCCCAAGGGACTTTGGTCAGATGAGGCATCAGCCAGGCACCCACATGTTGGATGGTGGCACAGCCCCTCCTATGGTGCTTGGAGGAGGCCTGGTCGCAGAGCCCACGGCTGTGCCGATGCCTGTCCCTGCGTGTGGCGTGGCACTGTCCTCTGAGCTCACTGGACACAGAGGTTTCTCAGCCTCACGTGGAGATGTGATGTGGCTCTGGGCTACCTGGGACTCCACATCCCCAGAAGGCTTTGTTTTTGTTTCCGAACTGGCTGTCGCTGCAAACTGGAGAGGAGGGATATAATCTTGAAACCTTTTGCAAATAGTATTCTGAGATATGTCCTTTCTCCTAGGATAAAATTCACATTTTTCTATGAAATGTTTATATATTTTGGCCAAAGCAGTCTGTCTTTTGCAAGGAAACACCTGCAGATATGACCAGGTGGTAATTAGGAAGAGATTGAAATGCAGTATCTGTGAGTATTTCAGGGCTCAAGTCCTGCCAAGTTTTCACGTGTGGGCACCATTTTCCTGGGCAAGGCCTGCTAGCTCCTGTGCACTCTGGCCAGTGACCTGCAGGCGATGCTCTGTCTTTCTTGGTGGGATTCCACCTGCCTCTGCGGGGCCACCACCGACGTGGCAGCAGCCACTGCAGGAGCCACAGCCCAGCTTTTGGGGCATTTACCAGCACCTCCTGGAGCCGGGCACTGCCAGGGGTGGATCTGACTGCCCCGCTGCCCTCTGCACTTCCCAGTGCTGCTTGGGAGGGTCTTCAGTTAATTGGATTATAAAGCTTTCCTGTTGGTAGGCAGTGAAAATCAATGGTGAGCCTCCAGGGCTGAGTTTCACCCTATTTACAGCACAGGCAGTTGGTGGCTGTTCTGTGTATGTGGCCGAGAGACCGGTGTGGTGCTGGAGGGAGAGCGTTCCACCTCCCGGGCTGTGTGCTGCCCTGGTGGGGCCTCCTGTAAAGGCAGAGGACACTGCATCAGTGTCCCCAGCCTGGGGTCTGTCCCCACCAGGAGAGAGGGTGGTTATGGAAACTCAATAAACTGTTGCCATGGCAGCTTTGAGTATGGCTCCCTCCTGATGCTCTACCCGCTGTGACAGCTCAATATTATCAGCTCCTGTGGGACTAATTTCAACAGGATAAAGTGCTTTCAGCATGGGATGAGGCAGCTGGATCACAAGCAGCAGAGCCCTTTTATCCTGCCTATGCAGGGAAATTGTTTCAGAGGCAGAAATGAGGCACATGGGTACCTGATGGTCCCTCTTCTATGGAGAGAGGTGGTCTTTGGCCTCGTTTGCTTCTTCTCACAGTGCCATGAGCTGCACCTCTGGTCTCTGTTGCTGCAGTGACAGTCTCCATGGAGACTGGTCCAGCACAGCTGCATCACAGGACCATGAGGAAATGTCCCCGTCCCTCCCCTCTGGGACATGATGGCTCCCAGGGTGCACTCTCCACCCTCAGGAGAGTGTGAAAATTGAAATCCCCCATGTGGCAATTGCGTGGAGGAGTCCCATGAAAACGAATTGGTTTCCCCCACTCCCCTGCTAATGCTTGTTGGCTTCACATTACATGGATAGTTGCTACTCTGCAGCTATTAGAAGGCTGCCCCATGCTTCACATGGGCTTGATTGCAAATGCATTCTGCATATGTATGTCTTCGGGAGAGCATGGGAATTTATCCCCCTCAGGATGCTGAATGGCAGATGGGCTTTCAGAGGCCTGAGGTGCAGCATGAGCTGCGGCCGCTGTTGGGAATGATTTTGAAGGAACAAGGGTGGCTTCTTCAAATAAATACATCAGGACAAGGGTGCAGTAGGATTTGCAATGGGATTTCTTCTCGTGACTCATTTGGGGCAAAGCAGATGGATTTCAAATGGAATATACAGAAGCAACCATGAACTTGTGTATCAAGATGCCTTTGGTTTTCACTAAGCAATGGGTCCTGGTCTCCTGCAAGTCCCACTAGGCATCTGTCTTCTTGTCTGACGCCTGTATCTGCCTCTCTAAATCTATCCACAGGCTTTCTGTAAATGCCAGATTTCTTCGGGGGGATGCTTCAGGTTGGCATTTCTGTGTTTTTGAAAGCAGGTTTCCCCTTTCTATCACCGAAAACTATTAAAGGGGAAGAACTGTTGGGATTTTCCATTTGCCTTTCACCCGTCATGCTGCTTTGTTTCCTCTTCGCCTTTCTATCAGGCTTGCACAGTGAAAATAAACCAGCTGGTTTGTGTTGTTTCAAAATCAAATGGTGCATGTGTAGGATGCCATGACATTTGGGCTTGGGGAAGGCACGTGGAGTTGCAATTTCCTTTGAAAAACAAACTTGCCATTGTTATTTCTGTGGAATTTTTTAATTTTGCGTAAGTCTTTGCTTGACTGCATCAAGCATTGGAGTCAGCCCTTCTCAGGTGGGCCTTTGTCCTCATGAATCACTTGGTGTAAGGAACAGCCGATGTGGTGGGAGAGGTTGGTCACCGGTTCTTGGACCATTCTGAATGTTTATGCCATTGCAGCTATGCTGGGTACTAAGATCCGCCTGTGCATGAGTTTGTCACTGAAACGTGTGTCCACCTATGCAGAGATTCAGTCCTGGTCCATCATGGTGTGCCCAAAGTGATGTGCTTGCAGGGTGGTAGAGGCTGTTCATACCTTAAGGAATGGGTTCACTTCCCAGTGTGGCAGTCCATTTCTCCCTGGGGCAGCAATAAAGCTGTTGGGAGCAGGATGCATACAGCATAGGGATCACAGTTTATTTGCCTTGTAGTTGTTCTGTTCCTGCCAAAACTGTTACTGGAAAACAGTGTTTTTCCAGTAATGGTTGCTAAGCAGTTAGGTCTCATGATGTGCTTTATCTGCTCAGCTGGATCTGCAGGAAAAAATAGAGCTCTAGTGCAAAATGAAATGGGGAAGCATCAGCGGCTGTGCTAGGGCTTCCCTGCCTGCCAGAAGTGGCCACTGTGCCAAGGTGGTAGCAGGGGGAGCTTTCTCCTGCACCCTTTGCAGGGCTTCCCCGCTCCTTGGGCTTGAGTGTGCTGCTGGGCTCCAGCAGTGGGTGCATCCTGTCTGTAAGAATGGCTCTTCTACTGTCAGTGCAGTGGTGTGTTTAAGGTATTCTGCTGTTGCTGGAGGATCTGAGATTGTAGCACTCATGCCAGGCAAGCTGGAGGAGCAGTAGGATGAGGCTGTCATTCAGAAACCTGCATAGGATCATCCTGTCTGGGTTGGTTTGATGCTGGGGAAATCTTTGCTTTGTAATTCTGCAGAAAATCTCCTGATGCAAAATCATTCAAAGCCACTTTGCCTGTTTCTATTGAAGGAATGTTATGTTCCCCAGTGACTTATGCAGGTGTCTGGGAAGACTGGTGGGTGGGTATGTACGAGTTGGCATGAGGGGGAGAAGGTTTTGTGCTGTCTCTGGGCCTGTGTGAATCCCCATGTCTGGGTGGTTACCTTTGGCTGAAGCCTTTCATACACAGCAGTTCTCACGTCCCATCAGCTCCTGTCCGCTGTGTCCCGTTCCTGTTGGCTTGAGGTGGTTCTCCAGTGTGGCTGTACTTTTGGTCTGCCACTGCTGTGCTGCCTGACATCTCTCCTGGGACTCTGCCCTTGGAGTTTTGCTCTCCTTCGCAGTCTGCTTGCGTGGCTTGTGACTTCTCCAGGAGGTTCAGGACAACCCTTTGGTGTCTGCGGCTGCCTGGTGGAACGGTGCTGTGTTGTGGGCACCGGTAGAGCAAACTGAGCTGCTGCCAGAAGGCTGTGCTCT
>JAOEHX010010554.1:5539-20227 GCA_025448015.1 Bolborhynchus lineola | reverse complement strand
GTGGTTCTCCAGTGTGGCTGTACTTTTGGTCTGCCACTCCTGTGCTGCCTGACATCTCTCCTGGGACTCTGCCCTTGGAGTTTTGCTCTCCTTCACAGTCTGCTTGCGTGGCTTGTGACTTCTCCAGGAGGTTCAGGACAACCCTTTGGTGTCTGCGGCTGCCTCTTGGAACGGTGCTGTGTTCTGGGCACCGGTAGAGCTGAGCTGCTGCCAGAAGGCTGTGCTCTGGGGTAGCAAACTGCTGTCTGTCCCTTGCTGTTACCGTGAGGTCCAGGGGAGCCCCTGCAGACCCAGGCACCCGCAGATGATGGGACTGCTACACCTCCACACCACCTTTGTAGAGACTCCTGTTCCCATGGTAAAGAACAGCTGCTGAACAGGGTGATAAGTGGGTTCCTGGGGATGGTAGCCCTTGGAGACTCTGGCACAGGACTGTGAAATCTGTGTCCTTCTAAGGATGTTGATGCAGTCACTTAGGCCCTCTGGAAGGTGCAATCCCATCTGGTCAAGCCCAGCTGGTTACTGGAAGACTGTAATTGGAAAGCCATGTTCTGCCGACCTGCTGTTGTGGGGAGTCGAGTAACCTGAGCTTGGGCTGAGGCAAAGGTTTGAGTCACGTTTGCTGGAATCAGAGCCATGGGTACTGTCTGTGCTGGGGACAGATTTTGTTGCTTATGATAGCAGTGTGAAATGTGGGACTGTCCTCCTTGGGAGTGTGCGTTGTATTGAGTCACCACGACATCATCCACGTAGAGGGATACTGACTGGCCATGCCAGGGTGTTTCTAGGGCTGTGGCACTACCTCTCTGCAATGAAAAGAGACAGACAGTTGCTGAAATGCTGTCAGCTAGAAATTGGGAGATGGTCCTGGAAATACTGCTTTGTCCATGTGCCGAGCTGTGATGTCCCCTCTCTCTTCTCCTGCAAAGCCATTTCCGGGGCTGCTGCAGTGCTGCCCTCTGTGTCATTGCTGCTGCTCATCTCAGCTATACAGCGATTGAAAAATCTGCGTGATTTCCAGTTAAAACTTACTTTATGGTGGGTTTAATCCCATCTAGTCTTGTTTCAGGCTTGTACACGAATTCCCATTCCCACAGGATGTAAACAGCGGTTTGCTTTTCAGGAACGATGGGCTGGACCCTGCTGCAGTCCCACACTCTGCACCAGTGTGCTGGGAAGGTGCCCAGCTCCGCAAGTGTGTGTGAGACGTATCGAACCCCAGCATCTCAGCCCGCTCTGGCTCCTGGGGTCATGACTCAGCCCCGCTCTGGCTGGGCGGCTGAGGGCTGGCCGAGCCCGGCTTACCTAAGGCTTTAGGAATGCGGCGCTCCTCCCTCTGCTGAGACCCGGGCACGCCGCACGCTGCGCTTGTGGCCTCAAGGCTGGTTTGGGGAAAGCCGGGACGGAGCTGCCCTGTCCCAAACCTTTGCTTGGCAAAGGGCAGCCCCAGAGTGGGACCCGCTGCTGCTTGCAGTCATGGGAAACCACCTCAAAATGCTTGCTGGAGCAGGGTCTGTTCACCCTACTTATCATCCCTCCTGGGCCTAGCAAGAAGGGCAGCTCGAAGGATGTAAATCCACGTTTGTTTGAGGGTGATGAGGACTTCATATTGACTGTCCCTGGCATTTTGCGGCCCCAGTGTTGGTGCTTAACTGGTCCCAATGAGTCCCCTTGCTGGGTGTGGCTGGATAAATCCGCCAAACTGCTTCTGTCTGCTGCTGTCCTCGCTGGAGAGACGTCTTCCCCTGTTGCTAAGCCTGGTCTCTGCAGCTGATAAGGGTGAGAAAATGGCTCACGACGTGGCTGCAGGTTTATTACTCTTTTTGCTCTTTTTTTGTGGGAGTTGTAACACCTGTGAGATACACATTGCTCCATGTCTGCTGTTATCCTACTGCTCCTGTTGGGGTGCATTCTGTAGGAAGATGCCCTTTGTAACAAAACCACCCCATTTTGTGCCATACTCCTTGTAGCAAAACTGTTTCAGAGTCGCTGTCTCTGATGGAAAAGGCAGCCGGTGCCGTACGCACCTGGGCGAAACTTTCCATGCAGGATTGACCTGCACATCAATATTCACTGTCTTTTAGTGCCATGCTGCACTGCCATAAGGCTCCCAAGCACTCCCTGGATGTGAATTATTTAAGCCTCACTGTGGTCCTTGGAGTACAGGAGGGCGTTGAGCTGAAACTGCCTTGGACAATGGAAAGCAGGGATGGAAGAGAGAAGGAATGAAAAAGGGAGGCTATAGCTCCGATCATTCATGCTGTCTTTCTCACACACTCATCCTTCTAGCTCTGCTTGTCTGCCTGCCACAAAGCCAGAGTGAAATGCTGTAGCTGCTGCAGACACTGTTTGAGCATAATCTGAAATCAACAGCAGGCAGGACCTGTTGTGTCTCTGGGACAATGCACGGGGTTTGCAAGTGCCGTGCATGTAGATGAGGCTGAAAACCTCACGCCAGTGCAAAGCAGCAGCTGGAGCCAGCACTGAGCTTGCCCTGAAAGAAAGGAGAGGCTGGAACAAGGCAGTGTGCTGTGGCGTGCTTGCAAGGAGCTGCTTCACCAGCCTCGGGAACATCGCTGGCTACGCGCACACACACAGGCGCACTTGCTCACACACGCGCACACACAGCCTCTTGGTGCAGCTCCTCACTGCTCTTTGATTTGCAAGGAAGGAAATAAGACCTCTTAAAGCAGAAGAAGCAGCAGCTGTTGACAAGATGTACTGACAAAATCGAGCAGGGAGAAATCTCTGTTTTGCTGCCTGGGCTGGACCTGCCCCTGGAAGAGGAGTGGCAGAGGAGAGAGAGGAGGATGAGCAGCCCCTCCATCCCTGGGAAGATGGAGACAAAACCTTTGTTCAACGTGCAGAAGGCTCTGGTGCAGCCCGTGCAGATGTGCATGTTGGATATCCCCCTGAGCGTGCAGGATGATGATGTAAGTAGAAGGCAAGTGAGCTGCCAGCCCATTTTCAGCTGCAGGAATGGGGTGGGTGTGGAAGGAGAGGTGCTGTGACCCTGCCCCAGCACTATTTGGGTGTGATGAACTTCTGGCAAAGTTAAAGATGGCCAAGAGCTGCCGCTGCCTCCAGATGTGATTGTTTCCTCTCTGAAGTAGTGTATTTTGAGACAGACCATGTCTTGCACTTGCCAAATCCAAGGCACCAAATTGAAAGGAGTTTGGGAGGGAGGGGAAGCCTTCCTACATGGAAAAAGCCTTGTGTTGCAGCTCAGTGGGAAAGAGAGTGTTTGCCATGTATGTCCTGGCTCTGCTGCTTTGGAGTGGCTGATGTGTGTGAAACCTGGGAGGCACACCATGGTGCCTGCCTTGCCTCATCTCCCGTCTGTGTGGGTATCAATCCTGCCCTCTCGCTCTGCTGCTGTGCTGCAGGTGCAGCCATTATAGAGTAGGGCTTAGTCCACGAGGCAAAAAACAGTGTTAGTTGCAGCAGTGAGAGAGAGGTTTCCTGATGTGCCTCGGGTCAGGAGATTCCTGCTGGGGGCTCCTCTTGTCATCTTAACTCTGCCATTGTGGCAGAAATATGCCACAAATCTGACTGTACAAGAAGGCAACCTGTGATAAAGGTACTGGAGAACCCAAAATAGGGGCCTTGTTTTCCAGAGGGGTAGGTGGTGAGCAGCTGGTGTCTCACCTGTGTAAGGGTTTTGGATGTGATCCAGGTGCTGTTAAAATTCAAGGCAGAACTTCCTTTGATTTTGGAGCAGGGAAAAGCCATGTTCTTCCTCTGTGTGTTCAGTGTTTGTTCTGTCATTGCAGGAGTCTTAAATCTGGATTTTCTTGATGGGAAACAATTGATATGTCATGGTTGAAATCATGGTTGATATGTCACCCTCTCTTCAACATCATCTGTGTGTTTGAAGAGGTGAAACAACAGTACAGAAAGGAGCTTGCTTCCTTGGGAGGAGGGAGGACCTCCTTGCAGGGCAGTGTGCAGGGTCAGGAAGCCCCTGTGCAGCAGCCTCTGCATGATCTGCAGACTTGCAGGGAGCCTCCTATATTTAGAATCCCCACCCTGGGCTTTGCCAGGACCTCCTGTGCTGCTGCTCTGATGAGGATACCTTCGATGTCCGCTGCGGAGCTGGAGGGGTGTGTTGGGAAATGCGCCCCGAGAGCGCAGGTGCCTCCAGCAGCCGGTGTGAGGGTGCCGGGGAGCCCACGGCTCGGTGCTTTCTTCTCATGTAGCTTCATCTTTTATGCAGCAGGTTTCTTAAGGCTTACACTGTGCAAGACCCATTCCTGCTCGGTAGTGCGATCTGGTGCTGGATTTCTCTGTGGCCTGCGATGCAGCACAGGGAATCCTCAGGGTTTGCCTGACAGGGGTGGAGGCTTCGCTTCCCTCCAGGCAAAGCAAGAAACCTAAGCTGGAGACGTAGGCAGTGGCTGAGACTGAACTCTGGGTTGCTCGGAAATGGCCTTTGTTGCTTATCACATTCCTGGGTTTACTGCAGAAAAGAAAAATATTTTTAAGGTGGTTGTGCGCTGTTTTAAAGGTTGGGGGAATTTTTGGTTGTGTCACAGTGGGGCACTGGTCAGTAATCTGGCACATCGGGGCATCCCCAGCCCTCGGGTCATTACTGGCATGTTGGCTGCATTGTGCAAGACTGAAAGGGTTAGTGCTTTTCTTGTGAAAACTGCCATGAGGTTGGGCTGAGAGCATGGTCTCCACCATCCCCATTTCCATTTAAATTGAGGCTCTGGATGCGCACTGTCTGTGTTTCTCTGCTGAAATCACCTGTCCCAGCACAGGGCTCCACTGGTGCTTTCATCTCATGCTTTCGCAGAGGAGGGTGGGATCCTTGGGGGTGAGCATTGGCTGGCAGCACCTGTGAGCAGGAAGTGGATTAAGGATTGCTCTGCCTCTCTGTGCTTGCATGCTGCTGCTTCAGTGCTGAGGATGCTTTCCCCGTATTCCATTCCTGGAAAGTGGGGGCATAGCAGCTCCTGTGCACCATAGAGCTGGCACCTCCCTCTGCTGCAAAGCATGGGCCACTGGGGAAAACCCAGCGGGGAAGTCCTAAGCAGTGTTTCTGTCTGTGAAGTGATGGGAAGACTCTTCTTTCACAGCTGAAAGATTCCCCCCAGCCAGCCAGGGTTTGGTGTCTCATGCTCATGCTGCGTGCGAGTACCTGCTTATCTCCCGGCTGTCACTTCTGCCAGTTTGCATGGGCACCTGGAGGGACCTGTGTTGGCATTTCCTCCTCTATTTCAGGACTTTCAGACTCGGTAATGGCTTTTCTTCTTGGAGATGGAACAAGCAAGTTGGGAAAAAGTTTAGGAGCTGTGTTCCATGGAGACCTTTAGGTGCTTGAACCCAGAGGAAGTTTTACTAAGAGATGGGGGTCCAGAAACTGGATTATTCAGGGAATGTCCTAAAAAGTGGTCAGACGCTGCCTTCTCTGTAGCAGGCTGGCCCAGTGCTGCCTTCCTGGCCCGTTGCAAGTATGCAGGAGGCAGGGGTGGGACAGGATGAAACAAATCAACGTCAACGGAAGGGAGATGGAGGTTTTCCCAGCACTGCTGGTCTCAGCTCTGTCACTCACCAGCTCCTAGCCCTGCTGTCCTTTGCAAAGGATGTTCTGGAGTGGTGGGTGCATTGCTGAAGTTGATTTGGCACTTTGCAACCCTCCCTGCCCTTTGCCAAAGGAGTTATCATGCCCCATCAGCAAGCTTCCCTCTTTCTGAAGTGCCTTGCAGCCTCTGTGGTGAGCAACATCTCATAGTCATGTTTTTCAGGAAAACTGCTCTGTCCCAGTATGGAGTGGGTCTCCTTTGGGGAGCATTTTAACAGCAGGCAGTAGACCACTGAAGGGGATGGAGGGACATGGGCTGCTCGTGCCCCAGCTTAGTGGGTGGTCAGCTGAAAGGGGAACATGAGGTGAGTGTCAGGCAGAGGTGTCTCTGTTTCTGTCTCTCTTGCTAGCTTTCAGTGGGGCCATCATTCCTTCCCTTTCATAATTCAGCCACAGCAGTTGCAAAATTTCCCAGGGTTCCTCTCTTGCTATTATGGGTAGGGATTTCCAAAGCTTTGCTAATAAAAGAACAAAAATTTCTATATCTGGGAAATGGGGAAATCAATGAATGGACTGTTGCAAGTGCTATAACAGCTTTTTGTGGCATCTCAGGCAGTTGCCTAACATGATGGAGCAAAATGGGCAGTTCTTTTGTCAGCAATACCCACTCCCTCTACACTGGAGCCCTCAGGGCTGGGAGGGACCAGTGGGTGATGTCACACAGTGGTGGGTGCTGCTGCCCAGGCCATGTGCAGTCTCAGTGCCTCCCTCCAGCCTGGTCAGTTGGCCCATTCATGGTTGTGCATCCCAGGCTAATGCTTAGCCCTTTGTCACAGTGAAAATCACTGGGAAATACTCCCTTGTTGCAGTGTCCAGTAAATGGCAAGTTGGAGAGGAATACAGCACAGCCTTTGGTCTCTTCCAGCACAGCTGTGTCTGAGTTGGACACTTAATGCAGCTCTGCAGGGTAAGAAGAGACATGACGAAGTGAAACTCTGTGCTGCTTAGGCAGTTACATCCTCTGGAACCTGTCCTGGTGGTCTCTCCATCTTCACTTCCTTCTTTTCTCTTCTGTGATGTCCTAATAAGTACAGTAGGTTCAACTTCAAAGTAGTTAGCAAGTATTTTCCACTCCAGTGGGCTAATTAGATAAATTTCACGTGCTAATTTGTTCCTCTAAGATTTTTTCCCAGGTACTGGAACACAGGAGGAGGTAAAAGCTTGGTTTGATCTTAGGGTCAGGCTCCGAAGAGTTGGAGATGGGAACAAATGATTAGTTCCGGTGTTTACCGTAGCACAGGCTTATTCCTTGATGCATTTGAGATCTTGTTCAGTTGAGCTTTAAGTGTTTTAGCTGACTGCAACCCAGGTATCTTGGGTGAAATGTTGTCCTTTGGCACATAGAAGAAAAGCTTTCAGATCAGCAGTGATGAACTACTAATTTCCATTTGGTTGTTCCTGTCTGCAGCATTGGTATCACCTTGGAGTACTGCATAAATGACGCCTAATTAATCCTTGCAGGAGTGGGTGGGAATGGTGTTACTTTGTGTGCACTAATGGGTGAAAGTATCTACTTGGTCTATGGGCACCAAGGCCAGCCCCTAGATTCAGTCTGGCACTCAAGCATCGTGTCCCACAGCAGCAGTGATGACTGTCCTCATAAGCACTGTAAAGGAGCTGGAAACACACCTTCCTCACCAAGCTTAGAACACTGAATCCCCAAGACTGGAGGTAGATGTTGGGTAAATGGGGCTCAGCTCCCTCCCAGGGGCTGCATGTGGGGCACAGATACACCAGGTGCCTTTGGGCCATGGGGTGAGTTGGTGAGCGGGTGGGTTGCAGTGTGAAAGCCTCTTGTCCTGCTGGTGAATGCCTCCTGGCAACCAAGCCCTACCAAGACATGACATCTCCTGTGACCCCAGCAGCATTCCTCTGCTCTTTTGGTGTGGCTCTGCCAGCCTGTGGCTTTAACGAAGAGCCAGCGAGGCTGGTGCTTCCATTCATCACAGGGTGAAGCCATGCACTAAGCTCTGGGGTGAAGCGATAGCTGCAAACAGCCTTGCAATGAATCACACTATCATGTTTATATCAAAGGCTGCTTCTTTTCCACTGCCTGCATATGGTAGATGTTATCAAGAGGGAGGAGCTGAAAATGAGTGCTAGGACTGTTTCCTGACCGCATCACAGTAAAACCAACAAATCCCTGGGTCCCTGCTCTTGGCCAAGCTCTGTGTTTCTCTTGGGTGAACTGTCACCTGTTTTATTGGAGCAAACTTGAAACTATGGAAAAAGTCTCTCAAGTTGAATTCTCATCTGCAAGGGCAGAAATTTAGGAACACGCTATAAAGTCTTGGATTTCTGGGAATTGCCCTGGCCAGGCTAAGGTCTGAGCCAATGCAAGGTCTTGTATGCATGGATAGGGCAGCTTCAGGCCTGGCTGTGGTTCCTGCAGAAGTGCTGCAGGGTGCTGCTGTGGCACCCCTGGGCAGCATGTGTAACCTCCTGCCACATCTGTACCTCTGGGCTGGTTTCATCAGTCCTGTGGCAGAATATCTAACCACTGTCCTGCAAGCCAGCCAAACCCCTATGGGCTGCAGGCACGGACCGGATCAGACATGAGCCTTTGGCAGGCTTTTGGGGTGGCATCATTCCCTGTTTCCAGCCCTTGGTGAGGCTTCAGAGAGGGGAAGGATTGGTGTGGTAGCTGAGTATTTACAGTGGCTTAAGGAGTTGGGAGAAGGGTCACCAGTTGCTGCTATGTTTGGTTCACTGGTACTGAAGTGTCCAGAGTCTTCACTACCGTGTGTGTGTGTTGACTGAATAAACAAGAGAAGTGCAGCCATGGGAGTGCTGGGCCAGTAATATCAAGCTTACTTTAAGTAAGCAGTTAGTAGGACTGTTGCCAATGGTTGCCAAAGTGAAATGAGAATGCAGACCTCTGGAGTCTTGACCAGTGTCTGGTGGAGCTCCTTGGGGCACAGCCTGCCCTGGGGGTTCATTCTGCCCAAGGGTTTGTCATTGCAGCCCAGATGTGGTAGCCTCTGGGGCGTCCTATTTACAGATTTTGAGATGTGTGGTTCTCACCAAGCATCTGTGCTTGGCCTCTGTGTAGCTTGATCTACCAGTCAGAGGCTTGGTTCTGCCAGCCAGAGGTGGGTTGTTGGGTGCCCATTTGGGGTCTTTGCAAGAGCACAGGGGTACTTTAACCCTGGCTATCCTGCAGAGATCAGAAACCTGCCTGCCAGTGTGGCCCCATCCCTCCTCTGTGGGTTCCCATGCTGCATCCTAGACTGGGGCTGGCCTGGGGATGAGGCTGTCATCATATAAAGCTGTATCATTGATACAGCTGCTTGATTTGGAGTATGCCAGCTGCAAACACAGTGGAAACAGGGCTTTCACCCCATTCAGAGCCACAAATGGGACAGCATAGCATGGATTTAGCTCTGGGCATCTCTCATCCAGGGACTCCATCAGAGCTGCTCCTATTTATTTACCCCCATGTTTTGGCAGTAATCAGCGAGTCCCAGGGCAGCTGAGACAGCAGAGAATGTCAATACTGAGGATGAGGTGTGCTCTGCATGTGCCTGACACACAATTAAATGCCTTGAGCTGGACCTGCCTGCTCTCAGATGTGGTGACTCTGCTTCTTGCTCACATAAGCAGTCCATGGTGTTGCTGGAATGTCCTCACATCAGCGCGCAGTTGCTGTGCAGCTGCTCCTTGGTCAGTGCCTCCGTGCCTTGGAACTCTCAGCACCTGTCCAAAGCCAACACGTGGCTTTGGTGGATCTGCTGACCCTCACTCTGCTCCAGTGTCCCCATGCATAGAACAGTATTTATTTCTTCTTTGTTTCAGCATTATCAAGCACAGAAGGGCAGTGCTGTGGCATTCAGGTAGGGCTGAATTCAGCCATGTGAGATTCACGCAATGCTAAGGTGCTGTGCTGTGAGGAGCCCTCTCCTTGAACAGCTTGATTTGGCCCCTGTGCTGGCTATCAATCAAGTACTATTTTGCTGCAAAAAGCAATGTGCTTGCAAGGTGGTAAGACACTACAACACAAGTAACAGAGGACAGCCAGATGCAGCTCTGTGTTGGCTCTATTGTGAACCTGGAGTGCTCCAATTGCATTGCTTTAGTATTTACATTGCGGAAAGGATTCGCTCCGTCTTGCCATGAAGAGATGGCTCTCACCAGATCCTCCTGCCCGGCGATGGAGCTGTTTGCTCTGTCATATGACAGTGCTGTAATGTAATGGGCCAGGCTGGCTGGTGGTTTGGTTTGAGTGGAACTTGTGATGCTTCGTATTTTTAACTCCTGGCTCCTGGAGTCATGTGCGTGGGGCATCGTGCACAGTGTCTGGAGAGGGGAGTGTCGCGCTGGCACAGTAGTGTATACTCTGCTATTGCTGTCCGGAGCAGAGGCTTTCAAGCATTACCTCCATTCAAATGTTGGTCGTGAGCAGCGTCTCAGGTATTCATCTCCCTCTGTGCCTCTATGGTAAGAAACTTCCTCCGTCTTAATGTGAAGTCTTGATTTTATGAACCCCAAGGGCTGTTTACATCCAAAGGCTGATTTTTTGTCTTTCTTGTGTCATCTTTGCATCTCCTCTGCCCTGTGTCCTTCTGCTTTTCCTGGCTTCTCTGGGTTTGTGCTGGGGTTGTCACCGGGTGCTCTGGGGCTGTGGCAGCTCTTGGCAGCTGCACACCATGGTCTTTATTCCCCCTGGCAGCCTGGGAGTGGGGAATCCAGATCCCATCCCACTGTCAGCTGCCATTGCCTTTTTAGTTTGGGCACTGTGTGCTCCAGAGGATAGCAGGCAGGATCAAGCCCTTGACTTTGAGGTATTGAGGAGCAGTTTGGGATGAGCTGTTTGACAGTCTTGGTTACATCTGGCTGTGATGTTGGTAACAGGCGAAACAAGTGCAGAGCAATGTCCCTGGTAACACTGCTGGCCTGAGATGCAGGGGCTTGCTCTGCTGCCTACCAGGAAATAGCACCCAGAAAAACTACCTTCAAAATAACCTATTTCTTATCATCTTTTTCTTCTCCCTGTGTGCGTTGCTCTGAGAGTCTAGGGATTTCTTTCATTATAGTACCCTGCTTCCCATGTTGGAAACTGTGTACAAGTTAGAAACTGCAATCAAGTGAGGAAGGAGAGAGTGTGTTTTGTTGGCAGTGCCAGACCCTGGGCTGACCAAGCAGAGCAGTTGGGAGGCACATCTGCAGGCCCTGAGGAGGTGTGTGAGGATAGGGGGAGCCAGGATGGAGATGGCTGTTGCAGCAGTTTGGGGTCCAGCACTGAGGCAGTTGTGACCTGGGGAGCCCCTAACGGGGGTGTAGGGGGTCCTGGCTGGGCAGCCCTGTGAGCTGCTGGAGCCAGGACATGAAGGCTAATCCCTTCCTGCCCTGTTGTGTGTGGAGCAAGAGGGCATCAAAAGCAGCTGAAAATCCCGGATTTCCCTTTCTATTTGGCACAGGGATGGAGGAAACACGGGGGAGGAGGTGGACAAGCCGCAGGGATGCAGCTCCACCTTTTCCTACTGCACAGGGCTCGATGCTTCCGCACCCGCAGCCCTTGCCCCTGGGAGAAGTGGCCCTGCACATCCCTCCCCGGATATTTTGGGGTCAGCACAAGCCATGACTCTCCCAAGTGCTGGAGAAGTGGCTGGTGCTCACAACCCCAGTCAGTCACAGCATAGCACCAAGTCTCCATCCCATGAATCTCAATTGCTAAAACATATCCACAACCCCTGGCCAGCTTCCTGCGAGCCCACTCTGGAAAAGAGCTTTTCAGGAGGTGGTGAATCTGTGCCAGAGCCTGGGGTGAGGAAGAAGGGAAGGGGAACTCTTCTGGGGCTTGGCTTTTGCAGGAAGGCGACTTGGCACACAGCTGGCATTGCTCCCGCGTGCCGCGTGTGATGGAAACGCTGACACTGCTTTTCACCAGCACGGTGCAAATAGGAACGGGGTAATTAACTGTTGATGTGTATCTAATATATACTGCTACGATGTAAAAAAAACTGACTCGCAATCGTGCTGGCTGCTCAGGAATGGGTTCATCAGCCCATGCCTTCTGTGCCATGAGAAGCAAAGATGGGAGAAGCTCATTGGGGCAGGATGCTGCCTTGCTGCCACAGAAACTCTTGCTGCAGCTGGATGAGACCCTTAGGGAGCAGCTTGTTTCATTTGCCCCGTGGCCCCTGCCCCTCCTGCAAAAGCTCAGGTTGTGTTTTCCAGCTGTTTTCCCTGCTTCATGCAGATCTGGCTGAGGGCTGGCAGATAATGAAGTCTGTGCAAAAATGATGAAACAAGATGGTTGAGAGGAGGAAAAGAATCTTGTAAGTGCCCCAAAACATCTGTAGCATGAGTTCATGTATTATTAGACACCAGAAAATCCACGTGGGAGATGTTTCCAAACACTTTAACCCCAAACCCATTTTTATTCTCAGTTCATACGTTTTGAGGCACCCAAGACAGTCTCAATACATGGAACCACAGGAAACAACACAAGCAGTTTTGGTGCTCATGGATGACCTTTTTTAATGAAAACTGAAATTCTTCAGCGCTCGGTGTGATTCCCAGAGCCAAGATTTGAGGGAAAAACAGCATAAATCATAGACCTGAATGTAGAAAGTGGGTATGGTCTGCAGCACTGTGGCGAGATTCAGCGCTGTGGTGTGACTCAGTGTCACCCACCCAGTTTGTTGATATTTGTGCCACTGTAACCGGGAGATGACTCTGGCTGTTGGCCAGCAGCTTGCAGTATTGTTTGGAAGAACACTGCTCCTCCATGCCAAGAACCTACAACAAAAAGAGTTTTGCTAGCCATTGAAAGAGGCAGTGGAATAACTTCCCCCACTACAACAATGCAGAGCAGAAACCTTCTAAAGCAGTCAATGCCAAAGGGAAAAAAAAATCATATATATATGTCTTTTAAAAGAAAAAAGCAAGCAACAATCTCCTTTGTCTTAGGGTCTGACAGTAGGTGGGAATACTGACAGGCTCTTACAATTCTTAGTTGACTCTTCAGCCATGTCGCTGTTTCATCTCTGCCATACCTGGTTCAGGGCTGGGCAACACAACTTTCCAGCTCTTGACAGCCTCTTCCTGATTCTTGTGTGGCTGACATCAGTAGTGTATACTCAGGCTGTTAGAGCAGAATATTTTCACATCCACTCACTGTGTCCCAGGCCCAGACCAAGATGAATTTGACCAAAGCAGCTGGGCAGGGGCTGCATGGTGTCAGCAAGCTCCTGGGTGCTCTGGCTGCTGCTCAGCTGCTGGATGTGTCCTGCTGCGCTCCTGCAGCTCCTCTCCCTCATCCCTTATGGCTGCTCCAGGCCCCCTGGCTCCCCTCTCAGCTGCTCACTTTCAGTCACATCAGTGTTTCACCCCGCTGAAGCCTGGCTCCAGTTTTCACTTCTCACGTCAGCTCAAGTCAGCTTTCCTGCTGCTTTCACGGCAGCTTTCCAACACGTCTGGGTTTTGATGTATGCTTTCCCTGACGTTTTTGCAGCCAAAGGAGATAAAGGACCATTGTTGAAAGATCCTTTTCCATATCCCTGCTAAGGGGCTTTGTTCCTGTTTAATTGATTTTTCTTATTTTAAGTAACCTTGGTTATATACTTTTTAGTAATGTTATGTGTGTGGTACATCTTCCTGTTGCTTCACTTATTTCAGGATCTGACATTTGAATCTGTTCCACCTTATTCCTGTTTCTGTATTAAACCTAGGCTACATGTGAATGTTTCATTTTGCTACCTGTAGCTCTTCAGATGAGCTCAGCACTGCAGCTCAGCATCTTGCAGCCTGTTTGGCTCCCATGTTTAAGCTGGTCTTTGGACAAAATTTAGTCTCATGCAACATATCAACTCTGTGTGCTTCTTCCCTGTGGATGTGCTGTGGTATCAACTTTTCTTTTGGACTTCTTAGCAGCTTTGTGGCACCATTCCATCTCCTGTGTGTGCTTGGACACATTGTTCCAGCAACAGCAGGAATGCTTGGTGTTGATCAGGTTCAGGGAGCCGTGCCTGAGCGTGCTGGGGAAGTCACACAGCTGCAAACCTGCATCCCTGTCCCCAGCGAGAACCAGCATTGACAGTCAGAGCACATCCTCAGATGTAATGCAAGTGCAGGTGCTCAGTGATGCTGTATATGCTGGTCGGAGCTGTCGCCCAGGCAGAGGGCAGGGGGTGGCCTCCTCTCCACGTTCTCTAGACCAGGAGGAGAGCCACGGGATGGCAGAATGAAGCTGTCTTCCCTCTCCCCTGGTTGGGAGTGGGATCCAAAGGCCATCCCTAGTTCCACATCTGTCTGTCCACCTGGCATGGCAGATGTCTTCGTGGATGCAGCAGCTCCCGCGTTGGCCACGGAGGGCACAAACAGTGAGAGCAGGGCTGGAGAACGTGCTGGGATAGGACCTGATGATGAGGACAGATGCTCTGCCAAACAGTGCTGCTTTGTTACCTGCTGGGATTTCTCTGGTGATCACTTGCCAGATCCGCCTCTTCTGCGAGCCTCCTTTTACACAATTCAGGTGAACATGTCGTTTTGGCTCGGTGGTGGTGGTGGAAAAACTTATTGCCCACCCTTACATGTATTTTTGAAGAGTGAGGAGAGCCAGAGCTTTGTTCTCTTTCTTTTCCACCTGAGCTGAGGAGCCTGGCCATGGAGAGCACTTGCTTCTGTCCTGGTGATTGGGGGTGTATGTGTGGGGGCTGGGATGGGAGAGATAGGGCTGCTCAGCCCTACACAGGCAAAGACATGAGTATCTCAAAGCTGTAGCAGCGTGTGATGCTGCTCCCAGTTTCACAGGCCGTGGTTGTTGCAATACATATTTTGCATCTCGAACAGAGCAGTGTTTTGAACAGAGCTATTTCTCCCAGTCTGGCCACAGCAGCACTGTACAAATGTGCTGGAGGGAGGAACAATCACCTGCACAGAAAATCCAGCACATAACGGCTGGACTTCATGGTCTTAAAGGTCTTTTTCAACCTGGATGATCCTGTGGTACTATAACCTCCCTTGCCAGAGGTTCAGTGTGGGGAATAAATTTAGGTTGAATTTCTCCTGCAAAGCGCTGCAGCTGGAAGGCAAATTCACTTTGCTTTGTGCCTCTGTGTGGCCCATGGCTGCCACATGTCTGAGCAGTACAGGGACTG
>JAOEHX010010549.1:20927-39646 GCA_025448015.1 Bolborhynchus lineola | reverse complement strand
CAGGGTTCAACTTTGCCTGACATAAACACACGTGGTTTATCCAGAAACTGTGCTGCTGTAAGCCAGTTAGCTCTGCAGCCTATTTATTATAGTTTAAACTTTGTCTGAGGATTTGAGGGAATAAAAAAAAAAAAAAAAAAATTGGTTTTCTTTTCTGGGGGATCTCTGGGGAAAGGGATGAGAGTGTTGCAGTTTTTTTCTGCTTTTCTCAGGGTGTCAAAAGGACATGAGCTCACTTTGACATATTAAATGAAGATAATTAATGCAAAGCTTACTGTGTTATCACTCATGCCAGCAGTTTACAGTCTTTATAAGAAGGAATGCTCTTCTCTAATATACTGTCTGCCACAAATCACCTGTATTACTTCATACCAATTTCAGTCTTGGAGTGCAACATATAAAGAGTAAAAAACATGTTTCACCCAAAATGGATTCATAAAATACACCCACTCTTATATAACTATTTATGTCATTGACACTTCTCTGTAGTAAATGCATTCATGAAAAGTGCTTGCATATGTGAAAAAAAGAAAAAAAAAAGAGAAAAAAGTATTCTTAGACAGGTAATTACAGGCAAAACTTCAGGAAAATTCAGCCTGTTTTGAAAAAATGTAAGGCATTCTGTTACGCAGGGTTTTCTGCTTGTTAACAAGAATGCTCCAATTACCCAACACAGAAAAGTTGTAGATAAAGTGTCAGCTCTAGTAAGAAATGAAGCTTTGCTTTTCCTAAAAATCACTGGCTGCCTCACATTCCTTTTTTCATTCAATTGCTGTTTTTTAATGAAGGTCAAACTTTCAATTCCTTTCAATGAGGTAAAAAATAGCACTCTAGCTTCCATAGCGTACTTCTACCTAGCAGATTTATGTTCCTCCACCTTTTACTTCCCTGATACAGCTCTTAGGCTTTCTTAGGGAAGTGTTAACGTATGATGAGAAAATATTATTTTTTCTCCACTGTGACTGTCTATACGTTGAGTCCATTTTGCCTCAAAGCTTTTGGACTTGGAGAGTCATTAGTCTGCTGATGAAAGACTGGTATCAGCTTCACAGTATGTGCAGAAGTCAATGCAGGAGAAAGATGGTTCTGGGCATGGAAGTGCCTTCATATCCTATGCTCAATGCCCTTGGGAAGAATGTTGAATTTTGTCACCAGCATGCTGTGTTTCTGTCTGTCTTCCACCCAGATGGCTGAAGGGACTAGGAGGTATCACATAGGAATAGTAATTTCATGCCTGAGGGAACTCAAGGGCATGTATAGTCCTTGTTCCTACAGAGCTATGGTCTTACCCACTACTGGATTAATACTGCTGAACAACTGCAGCTAGGAGCAAATGGACTTTAGGATTGACACACTTCAGTTCTGAAGTTTGTTTCATAACATTATTACTTTATTTGCTTTCAGTTAGCTAGTTGTAAGAAAACTAAAGCAGTACAGTGGTTGTTATCAGTGAGACCTCTAATTCCCAATAAATAGGAATTCCTTCCTCCCCTGTGACTCAGTGAATCCAAAGGCACTCTTTTCCAAACAGCCTGAAAGCTGCACCTATGCTGAGATAATTCCATCCTGCCCACTTCCTTTCTCTGGGACATGTGTAGTCACATGGGACGAGTGGTGTTGTGAAGCATACATTTTACTGTGCTGCATATGCTTGAATTATGTTCTTGGTTTCCTGTGGAGATGGATCCAAAATTAGACTCCTCAGACAATATTTAATACACTGGACACTTTTCTGAAATGCTGAAAAACCCTTAGGCAAGATGAACACCTGCTTGTGCCTCTGAGGCACCTCATGCTGTCTGATGTGTTTTAGAAAAATAGGATGTATTCCAGGCCAGGGTTAAAATTTACTTTCTCTTGTTACAAGTGACTTGCAGGAATCCTCTGCAGGAATCTCTTTCTTTCCAATGAATTACAAGAGCAGAGAAACATTAAACTATTTAAGAATGAAAATCAGACATTGTAAAAAAAAACGGAGAAGTTACTGTCTTTATATCTGCTGGTTCATTGCTAAAACCATTCCTAGTGCTACCTGGTTACCTCTGCATCCTGAGCTTCTCCATAATGCCTTAGTTTGTCTCTACCAAAGGTAATGAGCTGATAGCATTTGAGGTCTCAAGCCATGACAGATAGTCTTTGGAAAGGTGTGAGCGTGTAAACCTATTAATCTTTCAGGTAATGTGACCTGGCTAGCATAATTTTGTTCTCTTGGCCTTTTTGTCCATATCTGTCTTTATTCAGCCCCCTGGCTCAGTTTCCTGCCTCAAAGTAACTCTGAATTAAAAGTATTCCCTCCTATTAAATTAGTCATGTTTGTATTTGGGATGTGCTGTCATTCTCTTGCATGTCTGATGATCATGGTTGTCACTTGTCTTCATTTGTCATCCACTCTGCCTCTCACAGACGAGCTCTCCTGCCTTCATCTGCAATAATGTTCATACACGTAAGAGTGCATGTGACCACTGAGTAGCACTTCTTCATTAACGTAAAGCCTGGAGGTTTGTGTAAATTCACAAGATTCACTGATTTCACCACATTTCTGTTAGCTTACACCAGATGAAGGCCTGGTCCAGTGTTGTTTTTTTTTTTTTCTTGCCTTTCCCCTAGAAGCCTCCCGAAAATCTCTTATGGGCAAGTAATGAAGAAACACCTATCCTTATCACCTCTTCAGACTCCTGAGTAATATAGACATATGAGTCTATGTAAGCACAAAGGGAATGTCTAATTCCCACTCTTAAAATGATAAAATAGAAATACTGTTTCCATGTGCCAGATGACTCAGAAAGAAATTGAAACATGAATTTTAATTTAATCCTGAACCAGAAACTCTGAAAGCTGTAAACCAAGCCTAACTGAAAGGCTGTGGGACTGTGGCTCTCAACAGTGGAGTTTTCAAATGAGAAATAAGCCAGAATTCTGCTTTCTCTCAGTAACAGCAGGGCTTCTACTACGCAAATCTCCCACCTTACTGAAGTGGTAAACCCTTTTAAAAGCAACAGAAACTATGTAACTAGATGGTGACTTAAGTCAGAGCACTTAAATTCAGATGCAGCCATTTGAACCACTTGCAACCTCTAAGAAAAGATCTTATGTAGTCGTAAGAATTTGTGTCTCAGCATGTGTGGGACAGACATTAGTCTGACTTAACAAACATGGTCAATACAATCATGAAGTTAGTGTAGCTGTGTGAATCTACATCTGTGTATCCCAAGCTCTAGCTTTTAAACTAGCCTGTTTCAGGCTTTTTGACAGAATAGCAGAGTAAAAAAACATTTCATTTGAAAGCTTTCATTAAATTATGGGCTTAGGCTGTCAAGAAAGAACCTCCCAAAACTTGCGGGAGGAAAACAAAGAAGTACATTTTCTGCTTAGAGGATACATCAGAGGTGAGTTCCCTTGGAGAAAGGGATCTCTGTGAGACCTGATTTCACTATTTTTGCATTCAAAATGGTAAAATTAGGCACTTAATAAATCAGTTATAGGCTTCTCAAAACACCGCAGTGGTTACTTACATTACTTCTGAGCCAGTCTAATACCTTGGGAAAAGACTTGCTAAGTCTTTCTGGAAAATAAAATGCAAGCACTTAAACATTTACCCACTGAAAGGTGATTAATTAACTTTCTGGGATGTTTTCTATTTGGCGCAATTTACTGTAATGCATCCATCAGGACAGTTAATTTAGTGATGCAGACACAACTTGAAGAAATGCTACGCCAGTCAAAGTTAACATCTTTCCCTACCTTGTGCTGGAGATTACTACAGTATATTGCTAGCTGTTGTGGTCCTCCATGGTATTATAGTTCATTTGAGGAAGCAGAATTTCTCACTGACTAACCAATGCCTGCATGCTTCTTGATTGATACCTTTTTGGATGAACTATTTTATAACTGCCTCATCCTGCTGGGAAGCTAGGCAAAAAGCAGTTTCACCTTCTTGATGCATGCTACAAAATGCCTACATTAGAAGACAGTTCACTTTTCAACTCTTTTAACCTAACCGGTAGGCAACAAACCATGACAGATCTTAAAGTTGATTCTACTTTTGAGGTGGTGGTGGATATACAGCAGGATAGCATATTGCAAACTCAGGAACCTGATTCTGCCATGGGTCATCTAAGAGTTGAAATTTAGACTATCAACTGCAGTGTTTCCACTCATGTTGCCTACTTCAACTTGTATATCCCAAGGAAAGAGTGAGGCATTCTCAGACAAGATGACACCTCAGTACATCTTTGGAGATTTGCAGTTGTATCTGGAGGCTGAATGTGAGGATGCACTGTAGTGTGGAGTGTTAGGCAGTGATTCTCATTTTTTTGCTCATGATAGTCATCAGAAAATCACCTGCTTCTCTGTGTCTCTTGTGCGGCTGAAGGGCTGAGGAGGAGGTCCTGCACAGGATTCCACAACTAGCAGAAGTCATAGCAAGGGAGCAGATTAACAACAGGTCCGTCCCTTAGTGTACTGCAGTATGCTGTATGGATCCTCAAGGTAGCTGGGAGCTAACTACAAGAGCTTTGTGGCACAACACAGCACAGAAGCTTCTTACTATAATCCCCAGTGAAGCTGCAGTACAGCAACACTGCCCAAAGTAGTTTTTCCCGGTAGGTAGACTATGGAACCTGAAGCAAAGCAGAAATGCAATGAGCGATCTAGAGGTTGCTGGTTCCAACACACCTGAGACTGTATATGGAAGAGATTGCAGTGGTTTTATAACCTTTCCTTGCACAGTTGATTAGTTGCTTTATTTTTGTAGTCTGACCACACCTTTGCTCTCTTCACTAACTTTGTCATACTTCCATGTGTTGCACGAGTCAGTTCAGACCCTTGGCTTAACTCTGTGCTGCACCTGTGCTTCAATTTGTGTATCTAGATATTATTTACCACACATACAGTTTTTTGTGTTAGTCTCATTCAGTGTTGATTTTACTTTGGTTTCATCTTCTACTGATTGACAATCTCTGTTGCTTTGCTCCTTCAGCATCCATCAATATTATTTTTTCAGAAAAGAATTTTGACTTATAACATTTTTTAATTGATGAGAGGAAATATAATTTATCCCTAAAGCCATGGTCTTGCATTCCTTTTAAATTAATGAAAGTAGTACGGATATGAACTGGCTTTTTGGACAGTTCATTTTATCCTTTGGTTGTTATATTTTCTGGGGGATTTTGTGGAATGATGAACTGGGAAACATAAATAGATCAAAAGTTGGTGGCATCACATTGCTTTGTTTATTGATAAAACTTGGCAAGGCAGCCACTAGACTTTTTAAACAAATACAGATTTTGGAAGTGTTTCATCTTGTTGGAAAATCCTGTTTCTTTTTTACTTAGTTCAAGTGCAACATTTTCAGAGAGTGAAATGCAGACTAGAATGCTGAAGAGCTGTGTAGGCTCTAAGTGAGACAAGTAGCAGTGGAGTCCTTCAGAGGTTTTCCATTGCCTCTTTCTTCTGAGGAAATGACAGTAGTATCACAGTTCTGGAGAATTCTTGCTTTACTGCGTGCCGTGACATTCCTCTCTAGGCAATGTCTTTTAAATGAATCTGAAGATCAGTTACAGTGACAGCTCCCTTAATGCTTCCAGAAAGTATGAAAATACATATCCTTATAGCATAGCTCTCCCAGGGTGGTTTGAATAATGTATTTCTACTTTACAAATGGTTTCTAAATAACATACCACAGAGGAAACACTTTATGCCTCTGAAGGCATATGTCCTGCATGTTGTATATCAGCTCTGAGGTGCATATATTTTTTTAACAGTATCCCTTGTGTTCAAATCTTCTTCCATGCACACACCATTTCTTTACTACGTTTATGGGTAGTGCATATGCAGTGTCCATTACATAGATAAGTGTTTACTATCTCTCAATGTGTTTCATTTAGAGTACAGCTTTATAGTACATCTTCTCTCCACTGTCTTATTATTAAATACTGATGTTCAGCCTTTCCTGATTCTGCTTTTATTTATTTTTTTTTTTTTTTTTCAGAAAAAAGCTTTCTTCCAGTTGTAGTTCTCTTCTCTTTTTCAATGCATTTTTTCCCAACACTATAAGTCAGTTCTTGCAAGATTTGGCTGAAGGAATAGGTGAGAACACCGCTAAATGCAACTTTTGATGAAGTAGTGAAGGCTCATTGTACTATGCTAGAAATCATTTTCAGGGCTTAGGATCAAAAGTACTTACAACCCTAGCATAAAGAAGCTGAAAATATGAATTGCAGCACAAATATCATCCTGTGTTTGGACTGAGGTTCCTTCTCATCAAGTGCTTTTGTTTAAATATTAGTAGTCCACTACTCTGATCAGCTGACAGACCAGTTAAGTGATCACATTTATCTAAGGAAAGTAATGGTTTTCATCTGGCTTCTGCTTGAGACATGACAAGATCTGAGTTCCTTTACTGCCATTAGAGCTCTAGCGCAAGAGTTAACTGTAGGTTACTATATCTGGGACAAGAATAGCTGAATAGCTCATAAAGTGTTTCCTGAGCCTTTACAGCTAAGCTCTAAAGCACATTTGGTCCTATCTGGACAGGGCTTGAATTGTTATCCTGAAAATAACGGTGGCTCAGGATGTGCTGAAGAAGCTGTTAACAGTTCAATTCTACAGTGGCAATCTCGACTACATTACTGCAGCCAAAACCGATGCTGAGTCTTTACCAGAGTGCACAATCATGTCAAGCACTTCAATTACCAAAGAAAAGCAGGCAGGAATTTTTGAATTACTGGCATACCCAACAAAACAATAGATAATGTACAAAGAACTTGAGTTGGAAGGCATTTGAATATTTCATGTATTTAGAAAGAAAAGATCCTTTAATACTTAACAGAAGTAATTATCCATGTTTTGTGACTGAGGCTGAGAATGTATTCTAAATGATTTCACAGATGCATCACCTTTCACTATTTTGTCTAAATTGACCTCTTTTTAAATAAAGAATGGCACATATCAGAGAAAATAATACAGATACAGCTGGCCACCTATCCATTATGGTAATGGTGTTCTTTCAGATTAACTGCCTGTATAGAAACTTTCAGATACAAATGCTTGTCTTCTGCCTAGTTTGGATCCATTTGCCTAGAAAAGGCAGACTTCTCCAGAAGCAGTTGGATAGGGAATGTCTCTCTCTGCTCAGCTTCAGAAGGAAGACTCTGTGCTGTTTTCCCTCCTCATAACATTATCTTACACGGGGGTAGGGCATGCATCCTTTCCTTGCATGTCATGGTACAGTGTTTTATTTTTTCCAGCATTGTTAAGAAAGACCTTAACATGGGGTATACCATTTGTTAGGATGCTCATTTAAAGAAAATGCCAGAAGATGCTTCTGGCTGCTGAATCCCTTCTGAATAGCCCCAAAACCAGTTTGCTCTTTGGCATAAGGTGAGACTGGCATGAAATTTTATTGTGGCCTTTCAGTACTTACAAGGGGCATATAAGAAAGATGGGGAGAGACTTTTTAGCAGGACCTGTTGCAATAGAAAGAGGGGGGACAGTTTTAAACTAAAAGAAGGGAGCAATGTCCTTTCTGTTTCAGGTTAAGTCAAGATGCTTTAGTCAACAGCTTACAAGCTGATTCCCTTCTAGTTGCTATACTAGAGTCCTAAGTGGGGTGCAAAACAGACCTCCTTTATTTCAGTGCTGCCATAAAATTCTGGCTTCCACATGCTGGTTTTAAGACTGTCCAAGTGGCCTTTAAATGCAATGTGATAGCACTGAGAAAAAGCCAGCGTAAGAAGATCTCCTGGCAGAAAAACAGATTGCATCCCTTGATGAGTGGACATGCTTTTGTGCTCCTTGCCTTTGAATGAAACCAGCCCGACCACCAACTTCAGTGCAGGTTTTTTGCTTGTTTAGTGGTATTAAGGTTCAGCTGTCACCTGCTGTGCTGTGTAAGCAGCCAAGGTTTCTAATATCTATCTGCTGTTCAACTATTTTATTTGATAACAGCTGATGCCAAGCTCTAGTGTAACTCTCTGGCATACTCAGCCTTTGAGTACAGGGGGTTTCAGATAAAGAAAAGAATTGAAATTGGGTCTGGCTAATAAAAACAGATACAATGAATCAACAGCCTTCTCATACAGTGAGCAAAAGGCAAACCAGAACTTGATGTAGATTGCAGATGAGCTAGAATCCAGTGACCTGTGCTGACTGGTAACAGGAGAGATTTGGAGCAAGCTTGTGGGCTTTTTTTTTTTTTTTTTTTTTTAAATGCTTCATAGAGTCTGAAAAATATTCCATGAGGGAGGGTGCAATTGAGCTAACATAGCACTTTGTAATTAATGGCTCTCACTTGTTGTTTTTTCCTCTTACATGGAAACATTTGCATGCAGACAGTATCTGTCTCTATGTGAGCCCTTCTGTTCCTACAGATCCATCAGCTAAAGTCATAACCGTTTGTGACACCAACATGAGTTGCTGTGTAGGTGATTATGATGTTAAGGAGAGCACATTATAACTTCAGGTGAAGAATGAACAGAACTCACGAATATGCTGCTTGAAAGCAAATACCCCCATTGTCATAATACAAATGCTACAGTGAAAGTTTGGCAGAATATAGAACCTGCAGATAGAAAATAATAGTAAGCAAAGTAGCTCCCCGAAGTTCTCCATGAACAATAGACTAATTGGGGAAAAAAGAAAAAAAAAAAATGAATATTCATGAGTTGCTAGATTTTACTCTTTTTTCTTTTTTTCCTGCACAAATATCCCTTCAGAAAGTTTTACAATTTCAGTGCTTTTCCACTTTTATGGTTTCCACTTCTATATTTTCTACTTCTTAGGTGTGTGCTTCTGTCTGCAGGCAGTTCTTTTTGAACGCAACCTCCCTACTCAAAGTCCGTGTTATACAGCAAAGTTCTTCCCTGGAAATGAAACTTCAGAACCTAAGCCGGATTTCAAACAGATGCACACCAGTGTGTTGGATGTTTGAGCATTCTTACACAGAGAAGGCGCAGGAAATGGAGGAGGGTTGTCAAAAGGATTTCAAATGTATGTTTTTTAAAATGTAGCACAGTGATTTTCTGCAACTGTGATGTACCAGTTCACTATTGTACAGCATCTTGGTAATCAGGTGACACAAACGGACCTCTGACGCTCACTTACGTCACTTAGTGGTTTTATTTTTCCTGGTAATTTCTCACTAACAATATTTAGTAGAAATAATTTTGGCTAGAAAGATCAAGGTTTCACTTCACTAGATATAGAGAATAAATTATTCATTGCCTCAAATTGTTTAGGATTCTGAGAATACCATAATATCTTTTTAGTAAGCATTTACTACCAAAATATCACCCCTTGAGGTCGAGGTTTTCATTATGGCATACCTAGTGCTTTAAATGGACATTGTGTTAAAAACCCTATTAAAAAACCTGAAACTAGTTTGTTTGTCAAGGATAAAGTTAAATAACTTTAGCATATGTGCTATATCTACATTGGTATTGCAACAGCCTATTGACTGTTATTACCTGTACTGCTGATTTCTTACTACTTCCTATTTTGTTTGACAGTATTGCATAGGAGACATTTCTGATTTTCTCTCTGATTTTTGTTCTAAGGTGAAAGGAAAGTTGAAAGTCTTCAGAAGCACACTTTTTAGTATTAATTAAAGATGGGTGGAATTCATATATTGGTCTATTATTTTACCTTGAGTCAAGGTCACTCTTAAACCTACACAGCTACAAAATCCTGCTGCTTGGGAAGTCATCAGAAGTAGGGTCCATTTCCCCTCCACTGGCGAAACAGCAAACACTTTTCTTCCCTCATGTTATCTGTAAATCTTGCAAAATATTCACAACCAAACTGAAAAAAAAAAAAAAAAAAAAAAAAAAAAAAAAAAAAAAAAAAAAAAGAAAAAAGAAGGGTCAGTTTTCAGGTACACTTATGACCCCTAAAATTTATTGGAGTACAAATATTGTTAACTTTAACTTCTGTTCACACTTGTTTCAGGTGAGCTGAATGTGTTCTCTGACTTTGTGCATAGTGAATAACTCTCTTTCAGCAGCATTACTCCTTTTTCAGTTTGGCTTTCCCATTCTAGGTTTGCTTACACCAGGTACTCTTCCCTGATTCTTAGAGACTACCCTTAGATAAACAAGCAATAGTGCCTACACCATTTTCTAGTGAACCCAGTCATGATTTGTAATCTCAGTACTCTTCCACACATTGCAAGACCAAGCCTGAGTGCAGTGCTAGAATGCTTCCTATTGCTTATTTATTTATACTTTTTATCTAGTGTGGTCAGAAGTAGCTACCTGTTTGGAGGAAAATGCACAACACCTTGGATTCCTTTAAACATGAAGCCTCCAATACTAATATAACTGGACCTGTTATACAAAATAAGATACTGCTTCCTCCTCCTGTTAAGATACCTCTTAATCTTCTTTTCAATAGGTCAGAACCACTTGATGCATCACAGCAACTTTCTGGAAAGCGGAACCTGATGGGAAAGGTAGTTCAGATCAGGAGGTCAGGTCATCAAATGAAACGGGGACCATTTGGTGGCTGAACTATAACTGCCAGGTGGTACCATGTGGCGGGAGCTAGGACAACACACACAGATTAACGTAATCAAAGTGTTGAGCATTTATTGTAATACAAACATGCCTTTTATAGAGAGTTTCAAGATACTAGAACATTCAGAAACCTCTGATCGGTTAACATTCCTTATCCGGGGGTTAGCAATCGCTTAATGATTGGTTGACTACTACAGCACGTGTTTCCAATTACAACACACGTTTCCAAGTTGGAGAACAGTAAATTCCAGGATTGCAGCTACCCTCTCCCTCCTGTACATACACGCCCTCAGGCAACGTCCTAAAGCCTTTAGCTCCCTGCTTCATGATTGTAAAGTAGTTGTCTGGATTGCTCACATGACTGTGTTCTCTCAAGTACATTCCCACAGTACCACACCATTTCAGAGTCAGATGAGGTGCAGTTACACACCAGAACTTATATTTATCTTCTCATGAATTTGTGATAATATTGAGAATTTTCATCAACTAAGGTTAGTGTCTTTCTATAATCTGGCTACAAAAACTATCACTAAAACTTGTTGTGCAAATGACCTTCCAGTGGGATTGGACAGAGGAAAAGAATAAGTGCATATAAAACACATTCAGAGGTGGCTAACTTGTGCTTTCTTTAGCTATGTTGTATTCTTTGCTTGTACAAAGTTTTACCAGCCATAGTTGACAGGGTTTAGTATGTACTGCACCACTGGCTTAAACGTTAAATGCACCTTCTGATTGATGAGCTCAAACCAGTTTCTGAACTAACTAGTACCTATTTTTTTCCTTTAGGGGGGAAGGAAGGGATGGGGATAAATGAGATGGCTGTGGCAATGCTAGCTATGTTTTGATTGGAAAGCAAAGAAAGATGGCTGCTGAGGCTGAGAGGAAAACTTAATTGAGTTTGAGCTGGAAATGCTAAGCTCACGATGGAGACAGGATTTATTTAATGAATAACAATATTCTTTCTAATTAAAGGGCCTGATTCACCGCTATTTCTGGCTCTGGATAGCACTACTAGTTTCTGATGCCTTTTGTGTTGTGCAATAGAGAAAAGAATAAGCAACTTTCAACTTAAAGCAGAACACCCATTTAGTTGTACTTTGGCTGTTATTATATGCCTACTAAGTCATGCTGAAAGGGGTGAAAACCTTTGCAAAAGATTTCTTGGCAGAATCTTGCACCTCTAGTTCTCTGCTGGAGATAAAACATTCTCCCCCTAAAAGAAGTAAAGATATTCACATGCTACATGACAATGTCCCATAGGACACAAAGCTAAGACTTACCCCAAGAGCTGCTGGAGGATTAATGGTTTTTCAAATCCTATCAGTTACCTTAGTGTCTAAACACAGATTTTTTAAGCATAGCTATTGTTTTTTCTTTTGGCTTCCTATGACTAAACAGATAAGCAAGCTTAACCAGGGTGAGCTGTGGGATAATTGGACAGCTTTAACAGCTGGTCCTGAAACTTCTGGATATAACGTACTGAGTGCACCAGTGCTGAACATTAGAAGCTTTCTGGGCTGCTTTAAAAACTGATGAGATCAGATTTCTTTTATTGTTACTTGGTGTTTTCTCTCAAGACTTTATCTCCTGATTTTAGTTAGTGCCAGTCAGGTCTACATTCTGGGCAGCTTGGCAAAAACTGAAAGATAAGGGTATGGCATACTGTACGGTGTGAATTAATACACTGGCCATTTCAAAAGTGTCCACCAGGTTTAGATACTCATCTCCTATTAAAACTAATGAGAACTGGACTTCCACCTCCTCTAAGCAATTCAGAGATTGCAGCCATAGTAGAAAGGGAGGTGTCATGGGTTCAGCAATAACAGTCATTTTTCTCCTTCTCGGTAGCTGATGCAGCATTGTGTTTTTGAATTTTGGCCTGGGAACAGTGCTGATAACATCAATGTTTTGGTTACTGCTTAGAACGTTTGGTTTGGCCAAGGACTTTCTGAGTCTCACGCTCTGCCAGGGAGTAGGGTAAGCTGGGAGGAAGCAGAGACAGGGTATCTGACCCAAACTGACCAAAGAAGTATTCCATACCACAGCACATCATGCCCAGGATGGAAAAACTGGGGGCAGGAACCCAGAAGAGTTTAGTTCATGGCTCGGTCGTCAGGTGGTGGGCAGTTGTATCCTCTTCCCTTATATTTTCCCTGGTCATTATTATTATTGGTTGTAGCAGTAGTGATTTGTGTGGCCAAGGAATTTAGAAGCAGGATAAGTATTTCTCTGCTGCACGAGTTGTAGGAGCAGAGCAACCAGTGCATGACAAAATGGGCTTTTTATCCAGCAGAGGCAAGATAGGTTTTCTTCTGCTGTTACCAATGAAAAAAAGGCTAACAGGGGGATTTTTTTTTCCCAAAGAACAGATGAAGCATTTTAAGCAAAAGGCAGGAAAGTGAATAAGTTAAGCAGAGCTGCTGTGTGTCAGTTTCTATGACACTAGCAATAAGCACAAACAGCAATTAGCACAAAATTATTGCAACTGGTAAGCGGGAGGCAGGTGTCAGACTCTGAATGAGGCCATGCAAAACTTCCTCAAAGAGGTTGTTTTGAAACTCAGTCCAGCCGAGCCGTGGCACAATAATGAGGTGCCTTCAGACAACACTAGGTTTGCCACTTGGTAAACAAAAAAGTGCAAACAAATAAGTTGTGAGTAAGCGTATTTCAACCCCTTGCAGTTATTTCTGTGTTATGAGGCTCTGGCTGAAGAACGTAACTGAGGTACAGGAATGCTTTGTTTTGAACCAGATACTGTTATGCCAAGACAGATGTGAGACAAGAGCTTAACAGCTTTAGAAAACAATTGAGGAAAAAATAGACAAAATGTTCTTGCATCTTAAGAGCAAAAATGGTGGAACCATTCTGTCAATACCAATATATTCAAATAGTTTTAGACTTTCTTCTCATTATGCACAAGCTGTACTTTGCATTTTATTTGTGAGTATATGACAGCCACTTCATTTGAAACACATTTCAGCTTGGCAAATCATGAGCTGGGTTCTCAAAAATTTACAAAACAAGGCAGCCTTTTTTGTTGATTTCTGAACGTTATCAAGCTACTGCTGTGAAAGAGATCCTTATGTAGGAGATATTCTTAAAACTGCAATGTTGTTGGGCCCTTGCAGTGATCATGAGAGGAAAGCTCTTCTCCATAATAAATTGCAAGTAGAAAGAACTGTTATGTTTTACAGTGAAAAAGACAATGAAATTTAAAAAAGATCCATGTTAAAGATATCTTAAAAGTTTAGGCATATGATTTTTAGAATAAAATGAAGCCTGTGCCCCAAGTATGATGCTCAGAGAGTTTATTTGGTCCCACGGCATCTAGTTTCTTGCCAGCCTTCAGAGTAGAGTAGAATAGAAATAGAAAACAAAATAGGATAGGATAGCATAGTGTAGTATAGATTAGACTGGACTAGAAAGCCTCTTCCAGTGTTGTTTTTTTTTTTTGCCTGAGAACTCAGATATGTGCTCACTAATGCCTGTGGTTACTGACTTTAGATGTGTAGGTGGGAGGGTGAACTGTCTTATGAGGAAGGTTTCCCTTATGATTTCCTTGGCTATATGAATAGTCTTGCACAATGAACCAAATTAAGCTCTGGTAACCAGAGCCCTCTCCTGGAAGATGAGAAGGAAAATAAATCTGTGTATCCCAAGTGTGTTTTCTGACCATTCATTTTGCAGAAGATGGATATTCCTTTTCTGTAATAGTTTAGTGATCTCCTGCTGAGTAAAGGTCAAAGAGCTGTGCTGCCTACCTTTCTGGAAAGGTTTCTGATCTGTACATTAAAAAACAGAGGAGGTAAGGGAGCATGAAGTTGACCTCTGCCCTCACTGAGGGTAAGCAGCAAGTTACCCAGAACATGCCAATATGTTGGCTGTTTTGAACATTATCCAGCTGTAGTTAACTCCTACAGAGTACTTTGCAAATGCTAAGTTAGGTGTTTTGGTGCCAGAGACACTTGCATCTTTCTCAAAGTGACGTACAATGAGCATCAAGGAAGTCTAGGTTCCAGTCTAACATGTCAATAATTACAAGTTTGTCCCGCATAAGAGTTATAAACCCCAAACAGAAAAGGAAATGCAAAGGCTCAGGATCTTGCAGATCATTTCAGTACTGCTTTTTGTCATCCGAGCAGAATGTATTTACTACATAGTTCAAAAATTCAGTGCAATCATCAATGTACTTTGCCATATTAGACATAGTTGCAAATAATCTTTCATTTCTTTTTCCTGATTGTGATATCTTTGGTTATGAAAAAGGTGTGAAAAGTATCTATTGTGGAAACAAAGTACACATTTTCTCATAATTCAAGCCAGTTCTTTGATTAGCATGACAATTAGATTTGTGGTCAAATGACAGCAGGAGAGTTTGGCTCTTTTTAGGGAGAAAATCTTTAAATGAGAGCAAGAGGAAATGCAAGTGACATTTCAGTATTAATCTTTAAAGGATCTATAATAGATTAGTATAATTAAAATTATTGTAACCAGTAATAAAAGTGATGACCATGTTCTGTTCTTTCTCAGTCCTGAGAAACACTGGGAATTTATCTGAAAAAATATACACTGGTTATTCCAGCCTCCACCTCACCTATTTGGATAGATAATTTAATTTCAAAATAACACAAGGAAGAAATACTCCCAGCTAGATCATTAATTTAATACTTAATAGCTCTCAGTAACTAGGAAATACCTGCACATAACATGATATACTCAGTGCCCAGCAAATAAAAGAGAGTTGTGGAGCAGCCAATCTAATTACTTAAATCTCCCTACCCAGGGAAGAGTCTTCCTTTCCCTCATTAGCATTCTGAGCCACAGCTGCAGCCTGAGAAGAATAAAGACATGAGATGAAGGGGCAATGAAAGGACAGTAGGGAAGTATATACTGTTTCTTATTTTGTTGAAGGAAAGGAGAGTAAATGGCATAGCCAGGAGCCACAGAGGACCAGGTGAAAGCTGTATTCCATCCTTTCTGTGTGGCTGCCACTGAGTGCTGCATACTGTTTAAGGTTTTGTTTTACTGAAAGGCTTGCATGTTTCCTAATTACACCTGCTTTGCACCTGGGCTAGGCAAGGGTGTCACATTAGAAAGCTGCCTCTTGTACGGTGATAGTCTTTGGGCAATGAATCCTGTATCTGCACTGATAGAGTTGTGACAGTTCTTTTCTCTTCCCCTCAAACTTCTCATCAGCCCTTTTCAGGTATCCTCTATGCTGTCTAGGAAATCAATCCTATTCCCACTCTCCCTTTTGACAAACAGCAGGTGCAGACCCTCTGTTCAGCCAGAATCTGTGCATTGTGTCTGCTGCACCTATTTGTCAAATTGTTGTTAGCATAAAGTTCCTGTGTTTTTATTAAATGCTTCTATACGAAGGAAAGCGTATAATTTGATAACAAAGCCCTGAGTTGTACACTTTACGGATTTCACTCCTACTCACAGATGATATACCAACAGGGCTGCTTAGAGGTGGGAGAATACAAGTCTTCAGTCTTCCTTGTCAGTAAGGAGAATGGCTAAGTGAGATAAAGGAATTTGGAAATTTAAGATGGTAAAGCAAAGCAGGACATGACCAAGAACATGGAAAACAGCAGATGTCATCTGTTCTGGGACCCAAAGTTGACTAGACTGCGTGCATATATTCCGTAAAGACAGTATACAGAAAGGACTTTAAGCTCCTCTAGTTGTCTTATTGAAACAAGAAATAGGGGAAATTCATATGTGCATTGTGGTACAAACAAACCTGTCAGCTGTTCTTTATGGAAAAAGGTCTTTCCTTCATGGTTCAAGTCCAGCACAGCAGATTCTTGGGCAGAAGAAATTCCACAGAGTGCACTTGAAGCCTCTAACAATTTTCTTCCTCACAGACCTGTTCAGGCATTTCCTCCTTGAAGCTTACCTAGGGGTCTCTCAATTGGCTGATCCCTGCTTTTCATGACTAAACAGTGGTACTGGTACTTTCAGCAACAGCAGCCACAGAAAGGCAAACAGGCTTCTGTGTTGCACAGAATAAACTACAGATGGTGAGCTACCAACCTGGGCATGGAAGCTTGTTTAAGTAGGAGGTTCAGCATTGGCTGGAATATATATCCATATAGCAGGGATGGCTATATAGAAGAAAGATCTCTGAAGCCTGAGCAGGACTGTGGGCCCAAGGAAAACTGTCCTGAATGCTACAAAGCATTGAGCAAAGCTGGGGATGGTGCGTAACCAGATTTGTGTGAGTCTTACAGCCTCTTCTGTTGGTGCCATGTAAAACAAACACTTGTGTAGAAGTGTTTTTTTAAAAGCCCATGCACATGGTATATTAGCAGCTATTGCATGTTGATGACACAATGTGTTGTATCCATCTGTCTGGATGCTGTATCCAGCTGGATTGCTGAATGTGATGTTGCATTTATACCATGGGATTGTAGCAGTCTGTTGCTGCATGCCCAGCACATCATGCCATGGCTTTCTGCTTTGTTCTAGCACAGGGTGGTACATAAGGCCTTTACTAAAGATGCATGGGAGCAATCCCTTATTCTGGTTCAGTCTCAGGTAGTGATGGCAGTCTAATCTCACTTCAGCTCAGGCAGTGAGGTTTAAAGTAAGTTTAAAGCTAGCTTTATATCTGTGACACATTGACTACAGGTGTCTGACCTGTTCATTGTCGCTATATGTCCAATCAGATTAATTGCCCTGTATTCAATTCAGAAGATGAAATTATTTTCTGGGGTTAATGTTCAATATTTTTCCTAGAGATTTTTTTTATTTTTTTTTTTTTTTTTTTTAAATCCGCAGCAAATCTCAGTGCCTATCTGTTCGGAATTTCTAAGGTTTTGGACTTCTGTTTTTACACCTGTTTTGCACCTGTGGGGTGCAATTTACTAGGCTAGGCCAGCTTGGATTTATTCTTTTCAAGTGATCAGATTCATTTATTTATCCTGCTATTACTCTTTACTGTTGTTCCCCTTGTATATGCTTATGTGAGATTAAAAAGGAAGACACTACCCTGCACAAATTTAAGCAACTAACTTACAGGTTTAAGATGTAAGCTCAAGGAAGTATCTTCCCACTGAGAGTTTCTTGTTCCATGCACAGTGCTGAGGGAGGAACACAGGGCATACATCTCACATAGCTGTGAAGGACTGCATTCAGGAGGCTGAATCCAGTTTTCTCTTCACTGGGGTGAATCTAAGATAAATAAACGAACATATTCATTTCAATCACTTTAAATTCCTTGGAAATATGAAACAATTTTATAGGGCTGTATCTCAGCCACAGGTCATTCAGCAACTTCTCATTGGGATAAATGACTACACAAATACAGAGGATAATTCTTGAGGGTGTTTTTGTGAATGGGGAGCCTACCTCAACATGCAGGATATTAAACCTATATCTATTAAACTGTGCAATTTTAGGGCTTGATATTGCATGGTAGTCCAAACTCCCATATTATTGGTGTTATTTGTTTGGTTTATGACCTAGGTCATTTGATGGGAGTGGTCGTCCAGATCAGGAAACCTGGTCACACGGCTGGGCCATAAGGGTCACATTTTATAAAATTATAGAATCATAGAGCAGGTAGGCTTGGAAAGGAGCTTAAGATCATCTAGTTCCAACCCCCCTGCCATGGGTGGGGACGCCTCACACTAAACCATGGCACTCAAGGCTATATGTTCAACCTGCCCTTGAACACTGCCAGGGATGGAACATTCACAACATCCCTGGACAACACATTCCAGTGCCTCACCACCCTTACAGTAAAGAATTTCTTCCTCAGGTCCAATCTAAACTTCCTCTGTTTAAATTGAACCCGTTACTCCTTGTCCTATCTCTACAGTCCCAAATGAAGAGTCCCTCACAAGCATCCCTATAGGCCCCCTTCAGGTACTGGAAGGCTGCTATGAGGTTTCCACGCAACCTTCTCTTCTCCAGGCTGAACAGTCCCAACTTTCTCATCCTATCTTTATACAGGAGGTGCTCCAGTCCCTTGATCATCTTCGTGGCCCTCCTCTGGACTTGTTCCAGCAGTTCCATGTCCTTTTTATGGTGAGGATGCCAGAACTGCAACAATACTCCAAGTGAGGTCTCACAAGAGCAGAGGGCCAGGATCACCTCCCTCGACCTGCTGGTCACACTCCTCTTGATGCAGCCCAGGATATGGTTGGCTTTCTGGGCTGCCAGCGCATACTGCTGGCTCATGTTCATTTTTCCATCGAG
>JAOEHX010010549.1:0-20827 GCA_025448015.1 Bolborhynchus lineola | reverse complement strand
CAACACCCCCAAGTCCTTCTCCGCAGGGCTGCTCTGAATCTCTTCTCTGCCCAACCTGTAGCTGTGCCTGGGATTTCTCCATCCCAGGTATAGGACCTTGCACTTCATGGTTAAACTTCATCAGGTAGGCATCAGCCCACCTCACAAGCATGTCAAGGTCCCTCTGGATGGCATTCCTTCCCTCTAGTGTATCAACTGAACCACCCAGCTTGGTGTCATTGACAAACTTGCTGAAAGCGCTCTCAATCCCACTGTCCATGTCACCACCAAAGATGTTGAACAAGACCGGTCCCAGCACCGATCCCTGAGAGACACCACTCACTACTGGCCTCTAGCTAGACATTGAGCCATTGACCACAACTCTTTGTGTGTGGCCATCCAGCCAGTTCTTTATCCACTGTGTGGTCCACCTATCAAATTGATATCTCTCCAACTTAGAGACAAGGATGTCATGTGAGACAGTGTGGAATGCTTTGCACAAGTTCAGGTAGATGACATCAACTGCTCTGCCCCTGTCCATCAGTTCCATAGCCCCATCCTACAAGGCCATCAGATTGGTCAGGCAGGATTTCCCCTTACTGAAGCCATGCTGGCTGTCACCAACAACCACCTTGTTGTTTTTCATGTGCCTCAGTATGCCTTCCAGGAGAATATGCTCCAAGATTTTACTAGGCACAGAGGCCAGGCTGATTGGTTATGATCAGCACAGAAATAGTGAAGTGAAGAACTTGAGCCCAAACTCTAGCATGTATCAAGAGTAGTGAATGCCTGATGAGAGGTTCTGAGTCATCTTCCTAATACGAGAGATGGAGAGTGAGAAACTCAGGAAACATTACGATTGAATTTGGTCAGTTTTTTAAGTGGGTTGTCATTTGGTGGCTTATGCCCATGAGTTCTGGATGACTTGAAAGACTGGTCCAGCCGTGCAACCCATAGACTGTCAGAATCCTTCCTCCTTAATGCTGTCTGTGAGTCTTCTCTGATCTAAAAATACCCTAATGGTAGCTGTGTGGCATTTGACTCTTAAAAGGATTCAGATAAGTGTGGAATTTTCTGGAGTTAAACTTTTATATTTCAATATGTTTGAGCTAAGACTTTCTTTTCTCAGTCAAGCCTTTAACAAACAGAACAACAAAAAGCAGGAAAGTTGGCTTCCTGACAAGGACAGGGCTATGTAAAGATCAATATATTTGCAACTTTTTTGATGCTATTTGAGAAAGTGACAGCACTTTCTCAAATATATTACTTCCTTTTAAATAAATAACCTTCACTTTACATCCTACTTAATTCTGTATGTAAAGGTCTGAATAATATACTATGTCAATTATTTATTAATGTCAAAGTTAATTTTACTAAGTAGATGAAAAGATGAATTGGTTTCGGTTTTTATGCTTTGCCAGTGCTAAGGATTTTTAAAATGTGTTTCTGTTTACAGAAGGAGTTAACATTTTATATAACTCGAATGCTTGAAATTTATTGCTCACAGGCTCTGAAATCATTACCCTTTTATTGGCAGCTGTGTAAAATGCAGAACATACCTGTGCTGAAGGATTAGCAAATCATTATGGTTAAAGTGACTGAAGAAGTTATTCAGCATGATGGCACGCTTCTCTCTCAGTCACAATTTAAAAAGAAATTCTGAAACCCTAAATCTGGTCCTAGAGGCCTGGATGCTGCTTTCTTTTACTGAATTAAATGAGTGTGCTGAATAAATACCTGAGGATATAAGGAGATTGAGCACTTGGAGGTGAAACAGTGGTGTATACTGATGTGCCTGCTGCCAGTGAATATTTTGGTATTGGTGCTTCTGCTTTGCTTTGTGCTAGTAGAGGTTTCAGGGCTGTGACAGGACTTGATCTGGATCTGTTTGTTAACAGATGATACACATTAAGTGTTGCTTTCAATTGCTGGGAGATGGGTACAGTATTGGGTGCTAACTACCAGAATGGAATTGGCATGGCAGACATTGCACTATCTGTGATGCTTGTCATTTCGATTTTCCTTTATCAGTTCTGACATGAGGCTGATACTGATTCTTTCTTTAACAGTCTGAGATCTGAAAGGGTTCGGAGCTGCAGTGGGTGAGCACTAACGCAATACTGGGAAGTCTAGCAGTTTGTTTTTTGGATCTGTGTTGTGTCAGTATTAGATCCTCTGTAAAGTCCCATCTTAATGGATTGTCTGGAATCTGATTAATGCTTCTTGCTGTACAACCCCAGCTGACATAAGGGACTGCTCCACTAAAAGAGCTTTATTTCATGGACCTTTCTGGAAACACAGAAAGTGCTACCATTGCTCTGATCCTCTGCCTGGCAGTGTTTGATAGCAGAGAATTCATATCAAGGTGCATGAAACCTCACAGTATCACTGATATCAGGTAGTTATCTGAGACAAACACTTTTAAACTGCTTAAGGACTTGAGAAAATCATATCCTAATATCTCCATGCACATGATTGCGCATTTTCTTTAGAACTATGAAGAACATAATAAACGTGCATTGTTCGATATATTATCTGTCTCTAAATAGTATTTTCCACAGCTAGTTCCTCAAATTGTTTTCTTGACAGCAAAGCTGAGGTAAAGTATTGTCTCTGGTACTTATAATGAAATCTGTGTCAGTAACATTTTTGAAGTACATTCAGATGGTTAAAATCTCATAATACCATGGAAATATCTCTCTCTGCATGAAACTCTAAATTATATGTATCATGCAAATTACTTGGTTAGCCAGTCATCTATTTGGGTCTTCAGGGTTTGACAGTATGGTTGAACTGCCTGCTGCAGCCTGTAACAAGGGGCTAGATTGCCTCTGGCAAGCTGCTTTTATGGCAAAGGTTTAAAAGAACTTACCTAAACTCAGACTTTTAAGGCTAGACCCTCAGAAGGTGTTGGTATCTAATTTCTCCCCTTAAGAATAGTGGAAACATCTGATACTGCGGCTTGGCTGCTTCTTTTGGGATTGCCACTTGGGAGTTGTGCCCTATCCGGTTCCTGCTGTGTTGAATGGCAGGTATGAACAATTACAAGTCTATGTTACAATGTGACCAAATGCACAAAGCAGGACAAGCTAAAAGCATGGTTTGTTTCTATTATATATATATATATATATATATATTTTTTTTTTTTTTTCCCTTTGTTTGGTTTGGGTTTTTTTCCTGGCAGCACACAGCTGCCATTAAAACCTTTTTTATCCTTGTACTGAAGATACAGATAGAGAGTATTAAAACACAGGCAATGGCAAATGCCAAGTAAGATTTCTGTTTTTTATAATGTTCCTTATTCTTTTTCCATTTAGACTTCAGGATAATTTGCAGAAAGAAAATATTTAGATCATTTGAATCATAACATCACAGAATGGTTTGGGTTGGAAAGGACCTTAAGATCATCTGGTTCCAACCCCCTGCCATGGGCAGGAATGCATCACACTAGACCATGTTGCTTAAGGCTCTGTCCAACCCAGCTTGAAAACTGCCAGGGATGGAGCATTTAGCACTTTGGACAACCTCACCACCCTCACAGTAAAGAATTTCTTCCTTATATCTGACCTGAACTTCTCCAGTTTAAGATTGAGCCCATTACCCGTTGTCCTGTCGCTACAGTCCCAAATGAAGAGTCCCTCACCAGCATCCCTGTAGGCCCCCTTCAGGTACTGGAAGGCAGCTAGGAGATCTCCACGCAGCCTTCTCTTCTCCAGGCTGAAAAGCCCCGACTTTCTCATCCTATCTTAGTACGAGAGGCGTTCCAGTTCCCTGATCATCCTTGTGTCCCTCCTCTGGACTTGTTCCAGCAGTTCCATGTCCTTTTTATGGTGAGGATGCCAGAACTGCACACAATACTCCAAGTGATGTCTCACAAGAGCAGAGTAGAGGGGCAGGATCATCTCCCTCGACCTGCTGGTCACACTCCTCTTGATGCAGCCCAGGATATGGTTGGCTTTCAGGGCTGCAAGCACACACTGCTGGCTCATGTTCATTTTTCCATCGAGCAACACCCCCAAGTCCTTCTCCGCAGGGCTGCTCTGAATCTCTTCTCTGCCCAACCTGTAGCTGTGCCTGGGATTTCTCCATCCCAGGTGCAGGACCTTGCAATTCATGGGGTTGGCATTGGCCCACCTCACAGGTGGGTCGAGGTCCCTCTGGATGGCTTTCCTTCCCTCTAGTGTATCAACTGAACCACCCAGCTTGGTGTCATTGGCAAACTTGCTGAAGGCGCACTCAGTCCCACTGTCTGTGTTGCTGACAAAGATGTTGGACAGGATTGGTCCCAACACCAGTCCCTGAGGGACACCATTTGTTACTGGTCTCCAGCTGCACACTGAGCAGTAGACCACAACTCTTTGTGTGTGGCCATCCAGCCAGTTCTTTATTCACCAGATGGTCTATCCATCAAATTAGTTTAGACAAGGGCAGTTCTGTTTATAAGGTCTGCCTTTCTTGCTGATACTTTCCCCTTGTGTTTCATCACTCCATTTGCATTGGTGTTGCAGAAAGTAATGGTGTGTATATATATGATGATAATATTACTGAAGGATAATCTAGGAGTGCTTTACAACAAGTGGCAAATTACTTGCACTTCACTTGGTATTGATTGTAGAAACACTAATCATGTTGATCTTTTTTTTATTTATTATTCTTTGTTTGGAGTGAAGAGAACACTTCCCTCTTAAGCACTGAATAATTTTAAGATAGAACAAAGTAATTTAAATGTAATCCTGATTGTGTCTCAGTGCTCTTTACTCAAAACACAAATATACGGCAAGAGAGGGAGAATGAGCTTTAACTTATCAGTGTCTAGCAGAACAGCACAAAATATTTTTGCTATAGGTTCTGATGAATCAAACTGAACTGTCTTTCCACTTTGCTGATACATAGCCTCAACATGATGTTTTTCTCCTGAAGTCTATTTTTGGGGTGTACCAATATATTTTGGGGATGTAATAGGATGTACTTTCATGTAGAGAGAGTTGTTAAGATGTTATACACATCTGTACAGCATGCTGGCATTTCTTACTGTCAAAGAACAATTGTCAAAACTGCTTTGACTGAGGTGTCTTACCCAGAAGTAATTTCAAACAAAATTAATGGAATAATACAGCCCACTTATGTTTCAGTGTCCTTACAGTGAGTCAACAAGAAAAGAGCCTCCTTCTCAGAAAAGTCCATGAGCTTCTGAGGATGGTATGTTAGCTGTGAAGCTGTTGCATGCTTGCTTCCTGGAAACAAACTTCTGAATATCTTATTCCTAGGTCTCACATTGGTTTATTTATAAATGGGCTGAAGTATTTGGCTAGGACTGTCAGATGCTCACGTGCCCTGCTGAAATACACACATCCAAATGATATCCGTTTACACTTCTCAGTGGATAAGTGAGTGAGAGTACAGCTTTGTACACCAGTTTTCCCTGCGTCTTGCCTATGGATTGCTGCTGCTTGTCTCAACAATCATAGAATAATGCTCAAAAAAATTTTTAATGAGTAGGAAGAAGGAGTAGTTCTGTTGCGAAGAGGAAAAATTCTTCAGAACTGTAGAAATACAAGCTTAAAATTTTCTTTGACCTGCTCGGGAATGACAAGGAACAAATTGGTCTGTGTAGGCTGAGGGGATAGCAGATCTGCTTTTCCGTTCTGTCACACCTTTGTTACCACTGCTTTTGTTTGTGTCATACTATAACAGCACAGAGGAGGATGAGGTGAGAGCAGGCTTAAGCCACAGCTTGGAATTCTTGAAAACCTGATGTGGGATATCCCAAGGGAAGATGTTCATGCTGGCAGTTGAGACCCTTCGGGCAGCAAACTGCTAATAGGAGCTGGTGGGCCAGCTTTAGCATATTTTTCATCCATAATCTCAAGAAGAGAACTCATCAGGCTTTCTCTTGTACTGCTTTTGACTTGTAACTTTTTCTCCTCAGGTCTTCAAGAATAAAGCAGTTCTCAAACTTATCACTGACACTGTGAATTAGGCACATTTAATTTACAAATATTGTCCAGAGAATCTGTTTATTAGCAGCCAGACTCCAGTAAATTCAGAAACTAATTAATTTAATGTTTAGCTTTGACACCAGAAATTTAAACTCTTTTTTCTTCTTGTATGGCTGTGACACTGTTTAGGCACAATGCAAAACAATTAATTTAGACATACCAATGTAAATGTCCTGACATTGCTAATTTAGATAATTTTTTGACTGTTGCACTGCTTTAGGTACATCTATGCAATTATGATAAGTATCTTTTGGCTCATATGCTTGCCAATCTGGAGTATGATTTACACCAGTGGTGCTGGAAAAGAGTAGGTTACTAAATTTTTCCTCATACATAAATGTTTTAAAACCTGACCCAAATTAACTATAGGTTTGCTATTGAAGCATATATATATGTAAAGTCCTACAAGCATAGCGAAATGGTGTCGTGAATCACATAGCTGGTTAATGTGTTAGCCTATTCTTAGCCGTTTCTCAAGTGATGAGCTTTGTATTTTGTGTCTAGAACGAAATTAAATAACCATGAATGGGATGAGAAAAAAAAAAACCCAACATTTTCCTTTTTTTCCCCCTTCATTTGAAAGTTCTTCTATTATTCCCTAGCTCGTTGAATTTTCTATTGTATTGCCTGCTGTTTCCCATGTTCTTAGACAGCAAGAGTGGCAAAGGACAAATATACTGAGTCTGCACGCTGTAATGATGCTTCTCATTTTCTTTTGAGAGCAGGTGTCCATGGATTATTTCTTTTTAGACTGCTAGAGTGGTAATGGGAGTTATTTAGAAAAGCCAGCAAGTGTAAATGTAGCTGTCTACAGAACTGCTCTCTGCTCATACATTTCAGCTATTCTAGCCGTACCTCCTGGGACTTGAATACAGGGGAGAGATCTGATATTTTCCATCATACTCTTGCAGGTTTGGGTTTCCTGATATCTAAAAAGAGATGCTAGCCCAAAGTGCCTCACTTGGGAAATTGAGATTATTAAAGATGTTTGATCTGAGTATTCCCAGATGTATGAATCTTGTGGGATGTTCAGGGTGAACTTCCTGACATGTGGTACTGAAAAATTTTGCAGGGAAGATGGAAGACGTTATATTATCCTTCTTAATGCACTTGAGGGAAATAACTTGCACAATGTTAAATTAAATGTCCATAAGAGGTGATTGAATGTGTACACTGTAATCTTAGATGGGACCCTCTGTACCTAGAACCCTTGGACATGATGGTAAATTGATCATAAAATGAATACTGCCAGTCCCCCTGCTCTTGTCTTTGGTCTTTATCTATTCAGATACATTATTGGGTTTCCTTTTCTCGGTTTTCTGTTGTGAATTTTTACAGGTCTCCTGTAGGTTTATGTGTCAAAAGTATTAAATATAACAGAGTAGAAAAATCTACAAAGTAAAATTGAAGTCCATCAATAGCAAATGTATACACCCAGAAATGCAAACAGAAGTTAAGCAACTTTCTTCTTGTTTGGTCTGAAATTTTAGAGGGTGTCACCACAGTAGAAGTTGGGATGTGTTCATATGTCATAGAAATGCAGAGGTGGACCTGTGCAGTTAGTAATTTTCACCAGTGTGGCGGGTAAACCTTGGGTGGCTGCTAGATGACCACCAAGCTGCTCTCTCACTCCTTGTCCAAAGCAAGACACGGAAGAAAATATGATGGGAAAAATTTGTAGGTTGAGATAAGGTCAGAAAGATCACTCACCAATCAAAACTATGGGAAAATGGACTATTAGGGGAAATTAATTTACTGCCAATTAATAACAGAGTAAAATAGCATGAAATAAAAAAAAAATTTATTCCCCCTCCCACCCCAACATGAGGCAAATGCATTCCACCCATGCCCAACTTCATTCCTGAGAGTTGTTCCCTTTGTGTTAGAACAAGGTTTGGCATAGCCCCTTTCCTCACAGATTCTTCTATCACTTGGAGAAGGAAGTTATCAGTGCATTTCAGGTACGTCCTAGGCTGCTTATCCATCTACATTGACTAATCTACCTACTCCAGTATGGGATCCTCTATGGTATGCACTGTGGGCGTCTTTTCTATCATGGTCCTTCACTGTCTTCACTGGTACATCATCATGATCTTCACTGTTGGCTGCAGGGAAACCTCTGCTCCAGCACTTGTTGTGGTTTAACAGCAGTGGCAACTAAGTACTATATTGCTGCTGACTCACTCCTCAACCCCCACGGTGGGATGGGGAGAAGAACTGTAAAAAAATTAAAAAAAACATGGGTCGAGATATGAACTGTGTAATCATAGAATCATAGAATAGTTAGGGTTGGAAAAGACCTCGAGACCATCTAGTTCCAGCCCCCCTGCCATGGGCAGGGACATCTCACACTAAACCATGCCACCTAAGGCTCTGTGCTACCTGACCTTCAACACCACCAGGGATGGAGCATTCACAACATCCCTGGGCAACCCATTCCAGTGCTTCACCACCCTTACACTAAAGAATTTCTTCCTCAGGCCCAATCTAACCTTCCTCTGTTCAAGTTTGAACGCCTTACCCCTTGCCTTATCACTACAGTCCCTAATGAAGAGGCCCTCCCCAGCATCCTTATAGGCCCCCTTCAGATACTGGAAATGCTGCTAAGAGGTCTCCACGCAGCTCTCTTCTCCAGGCTGAAGAGCTCCAACTTTCCTATCCTAAATGAAATAAAATTAAAGCATAATAGTAATACAATAAGTGTTATAATAAGAAACAAAAAGAGAGGAATAAAACTCAAAAGAAAATGAGTGATGCAGAATATAATTTCTCACTACCCACTGACCGATGCCCAGCTTTGTTCTTGAGCAGTGACTGACCCCTCCCAGGTAACTCCTGCCAATTTATATACTGGGCGGAATGTGCTGTGGTATGGAATTTCCCTTTCGCTAGTTTGGGTCAGATGTCCTCTCTTTGCTTCCTCCCAGCTTCTTGCACCCCTCCTCATCGCAGAGCATGAGAGACTGAAAAGTCCTTGATCACAGTAAGTGCTACTGAGCAACAGCTAAAACAACAGTATGTTATCACAGTTATTCACAGAATAAGGCCAGAACACAGCAGCAGCTACTAGGAAGAAAATTAACTCTATTCCAGCTGCAACCAGGGCAATGAACAATTTTCCTTTCGCACTTCATCAAAGCCAATGCCATCTCATTGATATACAGCACCTTAGGATGTAATTTGTTTGGAAAACTTCACAAATGTATGTGTATCTACAGCTGTGGATGTCAACCTAGGATTCTGTAAATATTTGGAGGTAGGTATTCCGTGAATTACACTGCAAATCCCAAACCCTCATTACAACTAAAGAAGATTTAAAGTCAGTCAACTGAATAAAAAATATATCTTGTTCTTTCAGAAAGTATATGTTTGCAAAAGTACCACCTTCTTAATATTAAGCTTTTAGTTAATTTTTTCCCATTTAAATTAGTTTCCAGACCACACAAGTCATACGCCTTTTTGGAAGGGAGTTTTTCCCTCTGGTTTTCCATTTATAGCTGTCCCTTGGGCAATCAAGTGACACTCTTTAGCTGACTCTGGATTAGCACTTCTTAGAATAATATGAGTTTTAGCACTCTAGAAAATTATGGGGTTTGTGTGTTGCCTGAGCTTTCTAAGTGTTGTAGCTTCGCAGAGAATTGCATTTCAGGCTATTGGTTAAATTTGATTATGAGGTGAATATCTCTATGTTAATCTTGTACCTACTTTTATGAGGATAAATGGCCAGGTTGTAGAGGGATACCCTATTAATGATACAAGCGTGCAAATGAAGAGTGAGTTCAATTTTTATAGATGCCAATTGATTTAAGTAGGGCAGAGATGTTATGAATATTTTAAATATCAATAATCTTCAATGGCTCTATTATAGATCACAGAATTCAGCCAAGAGATGCCGGGCCAAAAGAATGAGACTGACATAATGCAGTCTTGTAGGAATGTGTTTCTTTTAAGAGAGAAGTAGGTTGCCATTTAAGTTTCCATTGGAAACATTCATTTTTATTGGGTAACCAAGCTTTCATTCACAACAAAAAGTTTATAAATTCTTCTTTACAAAAATACTTAGAATTTTGAGATGTTTTATGAAAAACAATTTTCTGTTGTTTTGACTGAGTTTTTATTGGGAAAAAAAAAAAAAAAAAAGATAGTCCCTCATTGCTTTCAAGTTTGAATGCAAAAGGATAAATGCCTGAATTTTGGGAAGGCTGGAAAAAGAAAAACAAGGAAGAGAATGAGGAAGGTAACTGAATGGAGGTAAGAAGTGTGTACAAGGATGATTAAGGATGAGCTTTCCTTTCTTCTCTATTTTGGCTCATTTTGACATATTTTTCACTTTTAGACTAGAAGATGTGCTCCATATTTTCCCTACTAAATGGTATGAAATAATAATTGAGCTCAACTGGAAAAAAACCAAGTAGAACTCCACAATAGGGATATTATTCCTGTTTCAGTCTCCTGCTGGTTATCTGCATTTACAGGAGAAACTTCAACCACTTAAATTCATTGTACTGTGTGATTGCAATCAAATACCAAACTGCTTGAGTAATTTATATGGATAAAACATGCTAATAAAATGTCTTTGGTCATAGACAATGAAAGTAGGTTTTCTTTCATAAGACAAAAGTCGTGTTGCAGTCCAAATTCTTCTACAGATTGAAGCCCAATTTAAGGAGCATATATATGGCCAGATTGGTTTGTGGTTTTGTTCATTTAGTCAGAAATGGTTCCTTTGTCCCTTACAGGTTTACAGGTGGTGTAAGATGAGAGATCCTCTTTCAGAATGGACAGCTACCCTGAGTAAAGCGAGAGTACAGTCTTTTTTTTTATAATCGTCTATGTCCTCCCATTTGATGCATGTGTAAGGCTGTCAAGATTTCACAAGCAAATTATATTTGTGATGCCTTCTGTTTTCCATGGGAATTGCCATCTTCGAAGGAGCCAGAAGACTCTTCATTTTTAAAGTCTAGGTCTAACTATGATACTTCGAGGTGTAAAGTTTCTAAAAGACAGACCTGTGTTCTGTCCCATGCTTTTTTAATATATATTTTTATTTTTATTTATGAAAAAAATTATTTATTACCTGTTGTCCTATCACTACAGTCTCTAATGAAGAGTCCCTCCCCAGCATCCTTGTAGCCCCCCTTCAGATACTGGAAGGCTGCTATGAGATCTCCATGCAACCTTCTCTTCTCCAGGCTGAACAGTCACATTGGAATAAAGTATCTAGATGTAAAAAATTAAAATGTCCAGATGTAAACAATTAAATGTCATTAAATGTTTTCAGACTGTTGGGTTTTTAAACTGTCTTGGTAACCAATTAAATGATGAGTATCTAACATTTTGTTTTGTTTTTCTTAAAATGCAGGATTGTTAAATACTGAAATGCTGCAAAATATTTTTGCTAGGTATTTCTGCAGTATGATTGTCTGTTTTAGAGTAGAAGACAGAAAAAAAAACCTAATTCAAAACTATTCCATCCCCAAAAGCTTGGCCAATAAAGTAAAGTTTGAAAGAAAAGACTTGCTATCCTATTCAGAGCTTTACATATGTGAAAATAAAATAAAAAGACTACCTGTGTTATCTACATGAGTTTGTAGGAGAATAAACTGAGAGGAAATGAGTCACACCAAAGGCAGCTCTTGGAAGGTCTTGTTGGAATAAGGTAGTAAATACCTTTTCACTTATGACCTTCTGAACGGATGTTTCATGCTTAAGTCTACAATGCTGTCCTGATAAAAAGATAGCTTCTGCTACTGTTCAAAAACATGTCTCTGCAGTATTGATGAACAGGTACACTTTGGGATGAATGCATAATAAAACCAATAAACTTATTAGGGCAAAACTATTTTAGGGTCTGATTAATTTAGGTAAATATTGAAGGAAGGGGAGGATACTGAAGGGGACTAATCCATTTCAGTGAATATGCATGACAATATTGCTGAAGTTGATAAAAATGGGTCTATATTTAAATATATCAGGATTCAGGACACGTTTTGTGACTTACTCATTATGCAGAGAAAATTATACTGCCCATTAAAGAATTACCTTTCACACAAAATGGAAAAGTTGATTAGTGCACCTCAGAGTGGCTAGCTTCTAAAATTATAAAATTAATGAATGCATGAAATATTTAATTGCATGCATAAATATCTGTGAACAAAATTAATTACTGCATGAAATAAAAGTCCCTTATTGCACATAGAAGATCAAATATTAAAGTGCTGAAGTCAAAATGTGAGCATTTTCATAACTTGTAATTGATTTAGATATCTGTTGAAGTTTATACTGTACAAAAAACATAGATCAAACTCAGTAAAAAGATAAACTATATTTTCAGTATCTGCAGAAAGTTAATAAAGGAAATCCTTGTTCCTGGAGAGGATCACCTATATGTACAATTGATCTCAGATGTCATTTAGACTGCAAGAAATTAATGAAACAGAACATATACTTAAGAGTTTGCAGGACTGTAGCCTAAGCTTCCATCATGATGTAATTTCATGCTATTAGACTATGAGAACAGGTACAACATCTGCAGCTATTGCAATTCTCCTAGATAAGTGTCACTCTCATATTCTGTTTATTGATACATCAATCCAGTGATCTGGCAAACATGTACTTGATATGCAATGACTTAGGTTGTGCTAATCTTTCAGATGAAAAATGTTGCTTTGTTACTAGCTTTGTTCTTGAGCAGTGTATTTAGCTAATTCTGTTTACAACTCCATCTGTGCAGATTAAATATTCTGTAGGTTGAAATGAGCAGGAATAAGGTAGTATTATTTTAAACACCTTAAGCCAGGTAGTGCTTGTTGCTGTGTCTTAGGAAATTTTGAGAGGCAATGGTAGGAACAGCATGTCCATATATATTTAATTAACAAGTTTTTTTGTGATTCATCTGTGTTAGTGTCATTCTTCTGTTATGTTTAACAAAACAACTGGAGGTAAAACAGATACAGTGGTCTTATGAAAATAGAATTACTGCCTGCAGCTATTGGGCATGCAGGAAATTGTTTATTTTTGGGAAGGATAGGACTACAAAATGCCTGACTGCTTGAGGAAAATGGACTTACTGGTGGATCTGTCCCCTGCTGAAATATATAATACAGTAAGTCTTTGAACACTGTTAGTCATTAATAGTGTAAGTGGTAAGAAAGATTGCTGTTTTATTAATTAGAGTGGGTGGCAAAAAATTGTAATTTAAGAGCTGCTCATAAGCTTGAAGAGAAAACATTTGCTGAAACTGTAGAGAGTTCATTTATACTGTTCTACTGGCAAAAACCTTGGAGACCCTTTGTTACAAACAAAATCCAGAAAAAGAAATAGCTTCTAGATGTCTGTCTTTTTTTTTTCAAGAAAGATAACACAGTATTGCCAGTTTGGATTGCATTCGAATAATTTGTCAAATTCATCATTACTCTTTGTAATCTAGAACATCTAAAATATTTGCCTTATCAGATGGTGGCAATCATATCCTGAAACTTACCTAATTAAAGTCTACCTGAATATGTAGGCTATAACATTCCAGTCACTGTCTTCAGAGGAAAGACTTCTAGTTATAGTTACAAGTTGGCATTTGAGCTGTTGTATGCAGTCCTTATATGAGTGAGAGCCATAGCAAATATTACAGGATGCTAATAACCTACATTAACATGATATTCTATAATTAGAAGCTAGCAGCAAAAACATCCCAAAAATGACCAGAAGTCCCTTGAAAGTTGTAGGCATAAAGCAAATGAGACCAAATTAACATTTTTCTGAGGTCCAGTTGTGTTCTGTGGCAATGCTATTTTTGAAGGTAACTTCAACAAGTTTTGTTATTGTCGCAGTTTAATCCCAGCTGGCATCTCAGCCATGTAGCCACTTGCTCACTCCTCCTTTCCTTCCCCTGGCTCCCAGAGGGATGGGAAGGAGAACTGAAAGAATGTAACTTCCACAGGTTGAGATAAGAACAGTCCAGTAACTAAGGTATAACACAAACCACTGTTGCTACCACCAGTATTAATAATGATAAAGGAAATAACAAGGGAAGAGAATACAACAGCTCACCACCCACCGACCGATACCCAGCCTGCCTGAGCAGTGATCTAACCCTTCCGGGTAACTGCCCCCAGTTTATATCCTGGGCATGACATGCTGTGGTATAGAATACCTCTTTGGTCAGTTTGGGTCAGGTGTCCTGTCTCTGCTTCCTCCTGGCTTCCCCTCCTCCCTGGCAGAGCATGAGACTCAGAAAGTCCTTGGCCAGATTAAAATTACTGAAGAGCAACTAAAACCATTGGTGTTATCAGCACTGCTCCCAGGCTGAAAGTCAAAAACACAGCACTGCACCAGCTACTAAAAAGGAGAAAAGTGACTGCTACTGCTGAACCCAGGAGAGTTATTTAAGCAAAATTACTGACAGCCTTATCAAGACATGTATCACAAGTATATTGGGTTTTTTGTTTGTTTGGGTTTTTTTTTTCTGATTTATTATTACAAGTTTAGTCAATTGCCATCCTGATAAATAAGCTAATACCATTACATCCTACAGAAAAACTGCCATGGCAGACTGGTGTTCTGTGTACCTGGGCTTTTACTGAGGCTAAAAAACTCAGAATACTTAGATGACAGATTTCCCTTAGGACGTGGCTTATAATGCTTCCTATACGTAATAAAAGCAATCACTACATAAAGTGAATGCTCATTCTGAAAGTCCTATAGGCTTTGCTTTCTTGCCTCCTCAGACTGCTACTATAGTTCAAACCATAGAGAAGTTCTGAAGTTAGTTTTCAAGGAAAAGTTTTGCAACTGTCTCTTACTACAACTTATGTATTGCTAGTCTGAATCCTTAATGCAATAAAGAGAGAGATAGTATTGATTGTGGGTTCCTTGCAGGGGTTTTTGGGTACACTTGAGATAGTAACAAATTGGGGTGTTTGCTAATTAAATAATAGATGCTCTAGTGGGAGGTACCTTGTGGGACTGGAGCCAGGGGCAGCTGATATATTTTTCTTGAAGGTGATTAAGGACTTGTTAACCCACAGGTACTGTGGCATTCATCGAGGTTGTCAGCAAATGTTACATGTGTTTAAAGATATTCTGTTGTTTTTCTGTGAATGGCCAGGTACTCTGTGGCAGTGAATGTTAAACAGACTCCATCGAAGCATCTAAACAGCATATGTTTTGACTCCAGTAACTGTTCATTCTAAATACCCTGCAGTATTTGAATTCAGGTAACTCATTACAGACAGCAGAGGTGTAAGACCTGTTTTCCTGTACAGATAAAGTGGGAATGAAACTTGATTCCCATCTACAGACTTGTCAGTTTCCAGAAAGAAGTGTTGACAAACTTACCAGTCAAATGCCGCATTACTACAAATAGTGGAAAGATATATTAAGACAATTAATTTATGCCATGCCATTGGCAAAAATAGCCCACAATATGGAAACTTCTTACTAGGTTATATAAATTTAACATCAGCAGTGATATTACAGCATATTATTTAAGGTTCTGATGTATGTGTTAAACTGGATTAATGTAAGGCCTTTGTTATAAAATATTGTGAAGAAAAAGACTTGGATGAACCTGAAGCAGAAGTGAGTTAAGAAATGGGTTTCTTCTGTGTGTCTGGAGAGAACCAGCAACTGCAAAAATGCAGGTGAAGATCTCCCCCTGGAGTGCCAGAAGCTCAGGGATTAGCATGGTTAGCTGCTTGCCTTGTAGGAGACTTGATTTAAAACCACAAGTTGATCAGACAAACCTAAAAGACAAAGCCCCAACCCTCTGTCTTACAACTGGTTACTCTAACCCCTGGCTAGTCTGCAGTTGATGTTTGCTTCTGACTTGTACTCCAAGCTCCATCTTAGAGTTGAGAATTCATTTCAACCTAAAAATCTATCAAAGTTGTAGTATTCTACAGTTATCAATAATAAGCAGTTATTTTTTTCATTGAACAAGGTAATCTATCATTCATTTTCAGAGTTTCGTGAAGTGGAAAGAGACCAGAGATATCAGAAGTTAGCTTTCAAACCCCAGTTTTTCTGATTTTTCCTGTCAAATTTTTGTTAGTTTATTTTTTCAAGGGGTGAAACCCCATGAAACCTTATCTCTTCTTTGCCTCTTTTTGGATCATTGACAGCCCTATCCTGCCTCAACTGCTACTTTTCCTGTAAATTGATGGCTTGGGGTATTAAATCTGCTTGTTAAAAGTATTACAACTTTCTTTGTCATAGAGGAGAGAGAGGATGCATAGTAAACAAGTGCATCTAATGGATAGAGAGTTCAGCTTTATGAGGCATTGTAGAAGTGGCTTAATTTCATGGAGGGAAGTGCCTTAAGTATTGTACAGAGTAAAGCCAGATCTTAGATTTTCGTGGTAGCTGTTTTTCATTTTCTTCTTTGCCCCTTCAAAAGACAGGTTCCTGATAAACTTAAACGTAACAGTCCTAGAAACAACATAGGTCAATAGCTTTAGCAACTGAAGCCTTTTGGGCCTTTTCTAGCAGAAATTCAGGCAGGATAGTCCATCAAAACCTGGATTAGTAGTGCAGGTACAATTATGCTAAAAAGAGAGGTACAGATCTGTCTTGGGTGGGAGATGTCACATCCAATACAAAACCATAGTCTAGCTGGTTTTAGCTGGAAGGATGTCATAGAGCTATGCTACCAAGAATGAGGACCTAAATCACTACAAAACATAAGGAGCTAAATTACAAACCCACTGGCAGGGTCAGTGAGTAAGTATATGGTCATAATGGCCTTTCTGATCATGCAATGCAACTATGACCACTGTGCAGGCAGAAAAATTACTGTCTGACCTTCAAACGTGAAGGATTTTAGTGACAATTTAGATCTTGGGGGACTGAACAATTGAGAAAAAAATGATAGAGATCTAGTCTGCTATCAAAGGACTCAACATAGATCCAGCATCTGTTTTCTTAGTTGCTTTGGGACGTACACAGATATAGGACAGTAGAAATCCATGTGGTTCCATGTTGTTTCAAGGCACTAGATACTGAGTTTGGACTTTTAAGTTGAATATCTCAGTTACATTGGGAGGACTCAAAAATACTGGTTAATGCTGCAAGTATCCTGATGCTTTAAGTGTCAGTGGGATAACACAAGCTTTTTAAAACAGATTGTTTCATAAAAGACAATGTGGCTGACATGCAGAAATAACTTCAAAGGGTACTGAAGCAGAAATATTGGACAGGTTTATACTTGCACAATGTTACTTATGATAGGAGAAAAGTTATGCATACCATTATGGTTACATGTCTGCTAGTACTCCTCTCATCCAATGCTATCCTTTTCACTGAATCTAAAAATTATGAACTTCATCATGTCTTGTTAAAGTGCATGAAATTGTGTTTGCAAACACTTATGCACAGTATAATTGCACTCTGCTAGCAAGATGTAACGCAATACAGATACACTTTCATAACCTCCTTTTATTTTTCTATGAAATAATCTCACCAAAGTTCCAGAGCTAAGATAATCTCAGCTGTTTCACTTCCAGTTGTCTGCTTCTGAAATTTGGAAAGTAGCAGCCATGCATGATCTAGTTAACTTCCTGATGATACCATCTAGCAGTGGCTTTTTCAGTGTCAGTTCTTAATCAAATCCAACAAGTAAAGAAAAATTGAGTGAGGGATAATTAAATTCATCTCTGTCTTGCAACCAACTGCCCTGCACTGTCCAGCACATACCAAATGTAAGAATGTCATCTACCACGAAAGAGAAGATCTGTAAAATCTTGGGATGGATCCCATGCTACTATTGAAAATCCTTCTAGTCAGTATAGGCTGCACTGTGTGCATAATTTTCATGACAAGTTGTCCTGGGTTCAGCAGTAGCAGTCATTTTTCTCCTTCTTGGTAGCTGGTGCAGCGCTGTGTCTTTGACTTTCAGCCTGGGAACAGCACTGATAACAACAATGTTTTTAGTTGCTCTTCAGTAATGTTTAATCTGTCCAAGCACTTTCTGAGTCTCATGCTCTGACAGGGAGGAGGGGAAGCCGTGAGGAAGCAGAGACAGGACACCAGGCCCAAACTAACCTAAGAGGTAATCCATACCACAGCACGTCATGCCCAGGATGTAAAACGGAGGGCAGAGACCCAGAAGGTCAGGCATTCACTGCTGGGGTCAGGCTTGGTATCAGGTGGTGAGCAGTTGTATTCTCTTTCCTTGTATTTCCCTGGTCGTTATTATTAATGGTGATAGCAGTAATGATTTGTGTTACACCTTAGTTTCTAAATTGTTCTTATCTCAACCTGTGGGAGTTGCATTCTTTCGATTCTCCTTCCCATCCCTCTAGGAGCAGAGGGAAGAAAGAGGGGGAAGTGATTGAATAAAACTGCGTGGCTGAGAGGCTTAAACCATGACATGAGTGTAAGTTGTTACAAAGACTGTTCTTCAGAGCATGACCTGACCTTTCCTTGAGAAATGCTTATGCAACATATCACTTAAATACTAAATTATAGCTACAGCTGAATTGTTCACAGAGCTATTAATTTGGTTGAATGTCTAGCTGAAATCAATAAATCTAGCTGGCATTTTGAGTCCCTGATAATAGTACTTTTTGGTGGGTTGCAACAGAAAGGTTCATAAGCTTCTTCATTAGTAGAAAGTCAGCCAACAAATAAAGCTAAGTACTCTGCTCTGCTCAGGTAGTTGCTTGCTCTTGCATGTTAGCACTGGGCTGGGTTCCTTTCCTTCTTTTCCCAGTGTCTCAGCATGGCAAGCTTGGTGCTTTATACTAGCCTAAAGCAAAAAAGTGACTTTGCTAGCCAGACAGCTTATGCTTCCTCATGGAGGATGCATGCCCAACATACCAGCTTCTACTCTGAACTTGTGAGCTCCAAGAAGAGGAACCAGAGAAGGTATGTGCTTGGAATTTCTCTACCACCTTCTAACATATGTCAAGCTGTGAGACAGAGATAGGAAAATCTCAGGACTTCATCTTTGCTGTCCCAAACCACACCCCTTGCTCTTTTTTCTAAATCTCTCTGCCTTTTCTAGTATAAACTTGTAATTATCTTAGACAAGCACCACAGCTAGCTGTGTTTTGCTCTCTTTCTCCTCTGTTGTGGTTTAAGCCCAGCCGCTAAGGCAGAGTGACGCAGCTGCTCACTCACTCCTCCCCCTTATTCCCCACTGTTCTCAGAGGGATGGGAAGGAGAATAAAAAGAATGCAACTCCCACGGGCTGAGATAAGAACAGTCCAGTAACTGAGGTATAACACAAAACCACTGCTGCTGCCACCAATAATAATAATGATAAAGGAAATAACAAGGGAAGAGAATACAACCGCTCACCACTGACCAGCTGACACCCAGCCTGGCCTGAGCAGTGATCTAGCCTTTCCAGGTAACTGCCCCCAGTTTATATAGCAGGCATGATGTTCTGTGGTATGGAATACCTCTTTGGTCAGTTTGGGTGAGGTGTCCTGTCTCTGCTTCCTCCTGACTTCCCCTCCTCCCTGGCAGAGCACGAGAGAGTCCTTGGTTGGAGTAAACATTATTTAGCCACAACTAAAAACTCCGGTGTTAATCAGCGTTTTTCCTGACTGAAAGTCAAAAACACAGCACTGCACCAGCTACTAAGAAGGATAAAAATAACTGTTACACCTGAACCCAGGGCATCCTGACACCACAGCTGCCCAGTCCCCCAGTGTGTTGTGCTATGACTGTGAATAATATAAGGTTCAAGAAAAAGCAAAAAAAAAATTCACTTAGGTCTGTCTTTACTGGAATGACTCCATGCTCTCTATGACCATAAGCCAAGGAAAACTTTCAATAAATTGGCTTGGTTGTTTGAGATTTTAAAGAGATTCTCAATAGAGGATCTGCTGTTCATGGCTGTAGGGTCACAGAATCCATTTCATCCCTTTCAAGCCTGGCATGCATACTCCCTCTTGTACCTTATGACAGTTTGGTGTAGAAACACTGAGACATGTCAAAGTGTTCTGCTTCTGCTCTTTAAGGAAGATGTATATTTAACTCAGCACTTCCTGACCACCAGCTCTGTGGGGAAAAATTTTTAATCAGTTTCTTTTTCTTACTGAAGGAACTTTCCCTATTAAGATTACAAGATGACAAGAAAAACTGATTTTTATTAGCCAAGTTAATGGCATAATTTCTGCGGAGTAAAAGCACTATAGTTAATGTTATGATAGGTATCAACTGATAACATTACTAATTATAACTGCTGCAAATTTATAAATAGCAATAGAATATCATTAGGTATGTGAATCATGAAGAGCTAGCTTAATAGTATCTTGTCTTGTTATCAGCTACATGAAAATTAGTCAGTGGTTGGTAGACACCTTGATCTGGTTTTTGGAGTTTCCACAAGGCCTTACATTCTTAAAAGGAACAGTGCCATTTGTTTACATTAATATTGCATCTCCAAATATACTTTGTGGAAGCTGTACAGCTTCAAAACTACAATATGAAATATATTAAAATCATGCAATCATAGAATAGTTAGTGTTGGAAAGGACCTTAAGATCAAGTTCTAACCCCAGAATGGGTGTGTCTGTTACAATACATCCTCACTATATATCATCTCTAAGGCACCACAGTGCAGTGCTAACAGTTAAAAGCCAATTGATTCAAATAAACTACATAAAGGTAAGATAATTTCGGATACAAGTTTTCAGGTTCTTCTATAAACCTGAAAGCACATATATCTTTAGGTAGAATATTTGAAAACTTCAGATTCTTTTAAAACCCAGTTTGTTCTCTAGCTAAGTAAGTCTCAACAGAGCAAGTTATGGCACAGAAGAATGATGGGTATGTGGAGTACAATAAAAGCAGATATTTCAGGATAAATGTATGCTGGAGGATCAGAGGAAAAAAACCCTCAA